>VWZS01010065.1:0-151838 GCA_013397075.1 Rhabdornis inornatus | reverse complement strand
AGAAGCATGCGGGGCCAGCCGAAGGTCCGGGACACGGGTCCTGTGAACAGTGGCTGGGCGTGCTGCACCCGCTGAAAAGGAGGCTCGGGGACGACCTTCTCGCCCCACAGCTCCCTGGTAGGAGGCTGTAGCCAGATGGGACTCGGCCTCTTCTCCCTGGCAGACAGCGGCAGAATGAGAGGATATGGCCTCGAGCTGCGCCAGAGGAGGTTTAGGTTGGATAGTAAGAAGAATTTCTTCACAGAAGGGGTGGTTTGACATTGGAATGGGCTGCCTAGGGAGGTGGTGGAGACACCGTCCCTGGAGGTGTTTCAGGGAAGACTGGAGATGGAACTCAGTGCCATGGTCTGACTGACACCGTGGTGTCCGGTCAGGTTGGAGTCAGTGATCTCAGAGGTCTTTCCAAGCCTGATTGATTCTGTGATTCTGTTAAGTATTTATGATTTATGGAGCTTACCGTGCGTTAAAGCATCTCTTCCCATGGCTTTCCATCCCGGGTTCATGGCCACGTTCAGTGCTGGGGAGGTGCTGTGCTGGTGCAGCAGCCCTGGGAAGCACACAGGTGCGAGAGGCCAAGCGTTGCTCCTGAGCTAGGCTGTGATTTCCCTCTTTGTCAAATATTTACCCTATTTTTGCCTGCAGACACTTCCCAGCTGTGCTTGGCCTTCACTGTGCACTGTGGTGACACCCAGTTATAGGAGAAACCCCTGTGACCCTGCCTGCCATAAATCACCGCCCTGGTTTTTACTTTCTAATTTTTAAAAAATCAGCTCTATATGGCCTTGCAACATATGCTTGTATATAAAATCGTATGTAATACATCATATCCACATCGTATGAATCCTTACATCCACACAGAGTCAAGCCGCAGACCAGACCAGTGCCGTATTACCATAAGGAGAGGGGTGTGGGAATTGGCAGGGTGCTGCTGAATTCCAGTTTCAAGAGGTGGATGGGTGCAGCCTTGCCTGAGATGGGCAGGGTGGTCTTCATCCCTCCTGGCTGAAGCTCCCTATAAGTTCTCTGGAATAAACCAGATAACCACCAGGATGAACCAGTCCATTTGAGGGTGGGATGTCTTACCTCTGCATCTGCCTGTTCCTTGGCTTTTAAGAAAACCACAAATACAAAGACCCTTTGAATTTAACATCCTAGTCCACTGGACCTGGGAGCATCCCTTTTCATTTTGTACTGCCAGAGAGTACATGGCTCACTGCATGCTGCCTTCTTGACATCAGGGAAGATGCTCCTCTTTATGCCCTGGATCCACCAGGAAAAAGTCCTGGATTCACTCCAGAACTTCAGCAAAATCCTGATCCTTTTCTCTAGACGTTGATGGGAGCTTGCTGTTATCTTAAATGCAAGATCAGCCCCACTCCTGTCCTTCCATTGTTAATTAAAATGCTTTGGTTTAAATCTGTTGCTCTCTTTCTACAGCTCAGCTCTGCTATGATCCCACATCCAATGCCTGCAAGCCAAGTACAACCTAGATAATCTCTGGATAGGGGCAACTTTTGTACAGCTGTCCTTCTAAAAGATAATTACAGGCATGACTTACAGGGTAAGAAGCAGAGATAAAAGGTAATAAGCAGCAATAAAACTTAATTCCAGTAACCTGTCTCACTGCGGTGCAACCAGGGGAAAACACTCCCTTCTTCACAGCATTTTTTGGAAGGAAGGGAACAGTCAAGAGTGAGCACTGGTGGTGTCAGTTGGTGTCACTGGGGAGCTAACCAGAACCAATCCGTCCAAAACCAGCAAAGTTTGGTAAAGGTCTTGATTAAACTCAGAGAGAGGTTTATCTCACAGCATGCAGGCAAGCTGCTTGTGCAGCTTCCTGGTGCCGCTGCTCCCAAAACACCAGCTGGGGATATGCAGGGAGTGGCATCCTGGCAGCCCATCCACCTGCACCAACATTTTGGGTTAAGTAGACACAGGAATGCCAAAGAGAGGTCTAAATACCCCAAATGAAAAAGAACCTTTTGCTCCCCCAGTGCCTGATGTCAACATCTCAGCCAGGGGGTTCACCGTCTTCCAGGAACCTGGGGCTGCATCACAAAGGAACAATGGGATAGAGGCCCCAAACCACTGCCTGGTTTTATGCCTCATAAATAAGCTGCCTCGTAAATATGCCTCGTAAATAAAATAGATAAATACAGTAGTAGTGATTTCCTTTGGTTTCATCAGCTGGGAAGCTCACAGCAAGGCAAGAGGCTGCCAAAAGTACTGCCGCCCCCCCCGTCCCATTGCCTTCTCCCCATCCCAGTTGTGGCATTGCTCTGGCAGTTTTTGGCTGGAAGAGTTGTCTTTTGTATGGGCTCATTCCTGGCTTGCAGGTGGTTGGTGACAAGGGGAGGTGGAAAAGCCCTTATGAAGACCCAGCATCACACTCATCTCACTCATTTATTTCTTCTTTTGCTCTCCTTATTAAGTTTCCCACTGAGGACATTTATTTTCCCTCTCTCCTCTATTGTTCAGCCACTTCATTTATTGCCAACTAACTGACTTGTTCGAGCTGAGAAGGGTCACCAGATAATGGAAGTCTGTGTGTTTTGGGGAAAAGACTGTGCAAATGCCAAAGAAATATGGCTGGGAGGCAGCTGGAAAGCCAATGTGTGAACATTTTAGTTTACTGACTAGGGAAGTATAGAAAAATCTTTGTTGTTGCTGTTGTCCAAATAATATAAATGATAACATGGCTNACATTTATATTATGGATGTATGTATTTACACAGCCTTTAAAACCTGTATAATATATATAGTTATATATTGTAATTTTTCTTTTCATTTTTTCTTTTTTAAATCTGAATTTTGGCCGAAAAGGGCAGTGACTGACTGGCAGCAGTAAAAGGCCACCTCTGGGCCCCCTTGGGTGGGGCACATGGGGCACAGTTGCACCTGAGCTCTGCCGGCTCCTGTTTGTGCAGTGAGTGCAGCAGCTGCGGTTGCTCCGGCGCATTTGTCCTGACCAACACCCATTTGCAGTATTTCCCAAATAAGCGGAGGCTCATCAGCAAGCACCATTGCTCCCACTGCCTCTTCACCTTCCAGTTGTCCCTGCAGGCTGGGAAGCACTCGAGTTCAAACAATCAGTGCTCGTGCTCGGGCATCAGCCGGGGAGGACGTAGAGCATTAACAAGTTTAATAGCACCAAACAGGTCAAAGGTTTCAAAGTGTGTCATTAAAAAATATCACTGAGGCACCGATCTGTGATACCCCAGGGCTTCAACATGGGGTGCAGAAACCTGTGACTGCTTCTTCTGAAATCCTTCCCAAGTGTTTAAAAATATATAAAAATCCACATTTCATTTCAGTTTAGTTTAGTTTAAGAAACAGAGTTCTCCATGCCCATGCCATGCTCACACAGCCATTGTTCAACTCCACCTGGTTCAATGCTGGAACAAAATAAAATATGAAGCTAAATTAAATTAAAATAGGAGACTATTTTTAATTCTGTAACTCTGTCTCTTTTCCATATTTAAAGCAAGGACACCTGGCACACCTTTGGGGCAAGAGCTGAAATCCACTGAATCAGAAATAAGCCTGGTTGTACCTAAAAATCTGTTAACAACCTCAGCGGGGCCCTGTAGTGGTTGTGGTTTGTGAATTTGAAATTTTTTGGCTGATATATTAATTATTGTGGTGGGTTTAGTGTTGGCTAAATTGTTAGTGTACTTATTAGAATTTGTTGTTGTTGTTGTTGTTGTTGTTGTGAGATGGACAAAAGGTCTGGAATAATTCAGGGTTTATTTTTACCTCCCTTCTTGCAGGAATTTTGTGGCGGCTGGTGCCTGGTGGCACGAAGACCGCGCTCCCAGCGCGGGGCTGGGAGGGGACGTTGGGAACAACGCAGCCCTCTCTGGTCTGGAGGTGCTGGGGGGAAGACAGCCAGAGGGGAAGGCAAGGTTCCTATAGATCCTGTCCTGCCAGCTGCTTCTCTGCATGCTGGAAGTCTTTCTACTGTTTTTTCACAGAAAATAAAACCCTCCCAACAAGCCCTTATGAGAAACGACAGATGAATCTTGTCCTTATCGCCACCCCGTTGTCACCCCTTCACATTTGCCCCTGGACCTATTCCCACCGCTATAATTAACGGCAAATCAGGTGTCAGCTTGCTCTGTTGGACACAGCCGTGGAAATTCTTGGCACGGTGCTCTTCCTTTCTGGGCTGGAAGCCAGGTGCTGGAGACATGGGAGAAAAATGGCTCATTATGCCTGCAGCGGGGTGAGAGCCTTCCCCTTCCTCCACTGCATGCCCAGGGCTGGATCCAGGACCTAGTTCTGACCCAGTGACCATGACTGGACATCTGTATGCCCACCCAGCAATCCCAGGTGGGGAGAGTCTGGCAGTGCCATGCCAGGCTCGTCCACCTCCCAAGGTTTGCATCTGTGGTCAGGCAGGTTCCCTGCAACCAGGAGTGTGGTGGTGGACCTTGGAGTGCTGATGCTGAGGGTCTGCCCTGGGCCTGGAGATCTGCAAGGGATGGGGCTCAGCCACTGGGTGATAAGCCTCCCTTGCTTCCCCACTGAGGCTGACTGGGCTTGGTGACATCTGAGCTTCCTAGCACAGAGAATTAGGGATTAACACTTCTGGTGACTCCTCCTGTGGGTTTGGTGACACATCTCGGTAGGATTTTGGTGCCTGTCTGGCAGCTGGAGGCAAGGGGAGAGAGATGGTTTCCGGGTCACTCCACTTGGCCAAGCGGAGCATGAAGAGGTGTTTGACCGGCCAGTAATTGGGTCTTAAATGTTGGACATGCAGAAAGAAAGGACATGCACTGGGGCATGGTGAACCTGGCTATGAAAAGCACCAAACAGGTGAGTTAAGAACAAAACTAAAGGAGTTACTGTAATTTTTCAGGTTTTTCTACCATTAGACCATGGGGTTTTGCTAATGAGTCATAGATCTGCAGAAAAACAGAGGCCAGGAAGGAGCTCTGGATCTGGGACCTCTGGAGGCCCCTCCTCTAACTCTTGCTGGATTAAGCTGCTCAGGGCCAAGGTTTTTATATCCCAAGCCTTGTTGGGCTCCATTGTTTGTTCACTCTCATGGAAAACAGGTTTTTTCCTGATATCCAACTGAAATTTTTGGTCTTCCACCTTGTGCCCACTGTCCCTTGCGTAACCTCTGAGAGGAGCCTGCCTCCATCCAACTCTCTCTCTGCTCTGGCATTGGCCTGTGCTGGGCTTGGTGAGGTTCTTGATAGACCCTTTCTAGGGCTGAAATTGTCTGGTTATCCTCTCTGGATAGCTCCTGGTCTTGGTCACGTGGGAGAAATTTAAACTACTGACACCTCTTAATACAAAATCTCAGATTATGAAAACAGGGAATATCTTCAAGCAGTTAAGAGAGACGTGCCTAAATGCACTAGTTTATGCTTCATCCAACAAGATGCAGAGAATTTTAGGGATTTTTTTTTTAAGTTTAATAGTAAGTTTTAAAGCAAGGTAATTTAAAGTAACATTAGAATGTGGATGAGAAGGGAAATACGTAATATTTTCATGGAACTGAACAGCAGCAGAGGCTTAAGGTAACAGTGAGTGCAGCAGCTGATTTACAGGGTGATTTAACCACCAATTAGAACTGTAAATTTATCTGTACTGAAAATGTCCCTCTCCTATCCCCACATATCACAAAAAATAATTTGGCTGCATTCTTACTTAACAACTACCTGTATTATCTATTTCTTCCACCTGCAATTCTGTATTAACCACATGCTATCGAATATGAAGAGGAAAAAAACAGAACAAAACAAAATCTAAGCTTCCTTCTAACTGCTACTGAGTTTATTAACATACACATATTAATCCCCGAGGCAAACAAGGAGCAAAAATGAACAGGAAAGACCTGCTGGCATCATTTAATGCTCTGTTTGTCCAGCAGCCCTTCCCTCCTATGTGCTGGGATCATGCCCAGGCTTCTGCAGCAGCCCCAGCTTTGCAAAACTCTCTTCCCACCAATGTCTCCTCCAGAGAGATGACTTTTTCTCCCCTATTCATCACATTTCTGAATATTTTTTCTTGAATAGTTACCCAACCAGCTGATTTCTGAGGGAAAATGAAACCTCTGCTCACAAGCCCACGTGCAACAGCACGACAGTTTGTCCCAGAGAAGGAATGGTGCTCTTCAGCCAACTCCTAGTCCTGCAATGCTGCAAAACCAAGCAGAAGACCAACCCCAGTGTGTCCACATGATCCTTTTTCCTCCCTGAAATGCATAAAATAAATTAATTTCCAATTTATTTTTTTGCAATGGTTGAGCCCTGTGAGGTTTTGCGGACCTCCAGGTGCCTCTTGAGCACCCACACTGTTGGGTTATTTTCTTCTTTAAAAAGCCAAGCAAGTTAATAATTGCTATAAAGTTATTTATTGTAAAAGCACATCAGTCTCAAAGGCAAAAACAAAGCAAAGCAATGACAAAAAGCAATGGCATAAGGCAATAGCAAAAGCAATGGCAAAATGCAGGTGGCAAAATGCAGTAGCAAAATGCACACGGCATAAAGCCATGGCCTGGAGCACCAGCTCTCCCTAATGCATGTTCTTTTATAGAAACTTCCCAACAAGCTAAGACACAAACTTGGACCACTACTTCTTAACCTATTAAATTCTAGTTTCTTAGCATGCCAGGCTATGTATAGACTATGTACATGGCCTATCTTGTTCTAACTGAAAAATGTAGCAATATTCTTAACTCTAACTCTATTATGTCTGAAGCTAGGTCCTTGGAGCCTCTAAGGAAACACTAGTATGTTTTTCAACCTTCACTAGAACATGTGCTACTTCTCAGGCATCTAAGACCTTTTACTCACTAAAAGCACTTAAAACTTATTCTACTTACTTACTCACTCCATCTAAAGGCTTTAATTCAATCCCTGCACTCTGATCTCTCTCTGAAGGACTCAGAGAGACCCCTGGCTTACTGACTCCAACAAGCCCCTTACTGGCAGGTCACCAGCCTCCTTCACTGGCATGTGCAGGATTATATGCACCACTGCTGGAGTAAGGAGCGAAATATCACCTGTTTTCAAGAATCTAAAAACCTCTCAAGGCCACCAGATCTTTTTCTGGGCCCACGGTTCAACTGGCAGAAGCCTACCCCTTGATGATGTTGCTGCCAAGCACCCTGAGAGTGGAGCAGCCCAAAGGGTTGACCTCCCAGTTTTCACATGTGCACATCCTCGAGGCTGCTGCTGAGGGACCCAGCAGGAACAAATTGAACTCACCGCTTTGCTTTAGTGGGATGCAGCCTGGAGCGACAGGATTGGGAAGATCCAGTGGATAGCCATGACCGAAAGCTGCTGCATCCCAAAATTCCATTGGTGACGGGGGGCTTCCCAACAGCTGGATGCCTCTCCACAGCTGCTTCTCACTGACACAACACATGGTGTGAGTGCCGCCTTTCTGAGGCCACACTGCAGTGATTTCACAGACCAGGGATGAGGTGTCCTGGTGGGATTTGGCTGGCTCTTGCTGGACCAAATTCAGGATGGTTCAAGCCCAGAGTCATGGCTCCATGGGGCTGTCCTGCCCCTGGGAGAAAACTGCGAAGAACATGTGGTCCTGTTGAGCCTTCACTTGTCCCTTCAGGTGCTCATATTTAGGGAGACTTAGGAGGAAGGCAGCGAGTGCCAGCTGCTAACCCATTTGAAATCATAGAGTTGTTATCAATGACTTGTTGCCTTCATTTTGGTTTAATTTTAGACCTGCTCATTTCAGGAGCACTCTCTGAAAATACAGTTTATAATAGAAAGGGAAAGATGATATATTTATTGATACAAGTGGACATGTTTCTCACCTCTTCCTCTTCTAGCCAAGTCATCCACTGCCAGGCAAACTCCCTGAAGCCCCTTGGAAATGATCTCAAGGACTTTTGTGGTAGAACAGTGACTCCCCACAAAGCCTGCCCTGCTTTTTTACCCATTCTCCAATGGAAATGGGTGGATTTCATCCCTTTAGTTCTGGCCTGCTCCACATTGAACTTCCCAGCCCCATCTTTGTGAAACAACCTTTTTCACAGTTTCTCCAACACAGTAAATCATTTTATTTAAGGCCACATTTGTTTCCCTTTCTTAGTTAGAGAAAAAAGACTTCAGCTGGAATCCCTGCTAAAATGTTTTCTTCATGCTACTAAATAGTCATGGAGAAGCCAGATGAAACATCAGAAAACAATTTATTTCTAGTGTCCACACCACTGCACATCAGTGTCCTGCCCAGTGAGGGGGGTGGGGTTCAGAACTTTAGGGCCCCTTCTAATGCCAACCATTCTAGGATTCTATGATAGTGCCACTATAATGCCTTCTTAATGGCAAAGTCAGAATCTCAGATGCTTTTGGATGACCTAACAGCTTTTCAGGCTTTGCTGGTGGCAGCACAAATCCTCTCGGAGCACTATCAGCTGCCATCCTTTCCAACCAAGCTCAGGGTGGAGGGGGTTGAAGTTTGCCCCCAGTACTGTTCTTTGAATGTTGGATGATAAATCTATCTGTTAACTGTGAAACATGCTTAATAGTTTATCCATTTTCAAGGACATGCTTACCAAAGTGCAGCTCATGCAGTGAAACTGTGCTTTGAGTGCAGCCATGAAGGGTGAAACCTTGCAAATATAAAGCCAGACCCTTCTGTCCTGGGTACATTTTCACAGAGGAGGTATCCTAAAATTTTCGATCCTGATCAAGTTTCCACTGGGGTTGACACACAATGAACCTCAAAGATCCTTGGCCAAAAAGCCTTGTCAAGGGAAGCACAGTGAGTGATTCCTAAGGATCATTGCTCAGCACCTCAGAAATAGAGGTCAGGATAGGCAACCAGGTCTCTAAATGACAAGATGAGGCCAGTGAGGAGCCTGAGCAAACAGCCTCATTCCAGCAGCAGACAGAGCCACAGCTGCTGGGGGACAGGAGACCTGGGGTGCCTCCACTGCCATGGGCTATGCTTATTGCCAGGAGCATATACATGTGCTCCAAGAGCTGCATTTTGCCCCACCAACAACTCCTGAAAGCCAACAGCATTTCTCATTCTGCAAATGGGTCCTGATCAAATTCCTCCAAAAATATTTAATGTTTGGACTTAATGATCTTAGGGCCTCTATGATATTTTCTGTGGTCATGTGATTCTGTATGAAGGTGGCTGCTTCAAAGTCAGGCTTTTTTCCACAGCTAAACTGCACCTGATCTCTTCAAGAGCACTTTCCCCTTTTTTTTTGTTTGCCCTAGTTTTGTTAAGCTCTGGGGTAAAACACGAACGAGTTTAATCTTCTGCTGCATGTCTTTGCTGGAGAAATCCAGAAACCGCCAGAAATATTTTACAGTCTTATCAAAGGCAATAAATGTTCTCTGCTTGAGTGAAGAGGCTTTCACAGGAGTTTGGCTGTACTGACGGGGAACTAGCTCCACAATACAGGCAGGGTCCCCGAGCTTTATGGGTAGCTGTGGGAAACGCCCTCACATGCTGCCAAGTTCAGGCTGTGCAGAGACGGCGATGGCACCGCCGCATCCCAGGGTGCAAGGAGCCAGCGGGAGCAGGGGGCTCTCACTGAACACAAACACCACTGAGAAGCCAAATCCTGCAGCTTTCAGCAGTAAACTTCGGGAAATGATTTGTTAGGAAGGGCACGCCACAGGAGCTGCAGTGTTGCCAGTTGGAAGCCTCAAATAAGGCAAGCAACAAGTTGATTCACTGTGATGGCCAGCGTGCTGGGCCACATTCTGGAGTGTGGTGGTGAGGGGATGGTGCTGTTGGCTTTGGCAGCCACATAGATTTGACCCAGTGCTGGCCCAGGCAACAGCTGAAAATGCTCTGCCTTTATATGTATATACAGCTATATGTATAATATGCCCAAGCTAGTCTGAGCTTTGGAATCTCTCAACCATGTTCCACCACACTGGGCTTTGAGACAGGGTTTGTCATTCTGCCCCTTTGGGAAGCTTGGGACTGAAATGAAAGTTAAAACAAAACAAAACAAACCCAAACAAAACAAAACAAAACAAAAAAACAACGAAAAAACAAACAATCAAAAACCAAAACCAAACCAAACCAAACCAACAAACAAAAAAAGTAAAAAAGCTTTTTTTTTGTGCGAAGAGAAATAGGCTAGAAAACTCAAGACCAAAAAGTCAAATGGTCAAATGGCCATGCAAGAGGCTAAGCTGGCAGGTACTACGTATCCAGGTGACATGGCATTTTTGCTTGGTGCTGTTCCTGCTGAGCCTGGAGCTCAAGGGGCTGGTCCTCAGCTCGTGGCAGCTCTGCCAGCTGTCCTCCTTGCCCTCTGTCCCAGTGTCAGTGCTGAGGCGGCTCTGCTCCAGCATGACCAAACCCTGCCTCCAGCTGCAGAGCCACCACCCTCCCTCACAGCCACCTCTCCCTGCCCCCAGTGGCTCCAACCTCCCGGGAATGCAGTGGGGTGCTGCAGTCCCCCAGCATGCAGGAATCCACCTGCCTGACCCTTTGGAGAGCTCATCCCTGAGGGAGAGATGTTCCAAAAGCTGGTATAGCAAAGCAAGAGCTGGTTAAGGCAGTTGGTTAAGAGCTGCGAGAGCACCACCCCGTGCCCCTGCTCGCCCAGGATCCCTCTTTAAGGGGCTTCCCATGAGAAATGCAGTTATCACAGCCAGTACTTATGGGTAGAAGGGGGCTGCAGCCCTCACCACCTCCCAGCAGCCCCGCACAGCCCTACATGCTCCACACGGTGCTGCAGGCCCACAGCTGCAATGTCTGCACTGTAGGGCTGGGCATAGCAGCACCCTTGCTCCTACAGACGATTTTTTACCTGCCCAGCAGAAGAGAACCTTGCAACAGGCGTTAAAATCCTGAATTCTCAAGTGAATGACACCTCTAGGATTGGGCAGTAGCTTCTAGGGTCTCCCCTACCATGTGTTGGTTGCAACTCCATGGGACAGTAGATTTCGTCTGACTGTCTGGGAAGTGGGAACACAAAGCCAGTGAGCTGGGAACACAACAGCTTGTCAGGAAATAAGCACAGGAGTTTTTCCTGTGAGATAGAAGTTTGATGAGATCAGCTCACGAATTCATGCGAAGGCACAGAGCAACTTCTGCATTTTTTAGAGTCCTGGAAGATTAGAAACTCCCATAAACTTTAATGAGATACTTCTGCAAAACCATTAGTAGAAGCTATTGAAAAGCAAATTATAGCCATTTATGGGCACCCAAGAAACTCCAGCAGCTATTTGCTCAATGAGAGCTGGCAAAGCAGCTTTCCTTTCAAATTTCAGAGTCTCTTTTGTCAAGAACTTCCTCCATTCCCTTGTCAGGCTTTAATTAAATTTGTGCAGAATGGACTTACTTCTTCTCCCAAGCCACTTCTCCGTGCACCAGCCAGAAGCTGGATCCAGCCAGGCCAATCACCTACTGCACTCCAGGTGCCACAATTCCCTGGGGAGAGCCACGGTCCTGACCAAACCCAGGCCTCACCTGACGGATCTGAAATGATGATGTAACAGGTAGCTTCCAAGAAGCCCAAACGATAGGCAATTGTATCTTTTAAAGCTAATTTGGAGAGACTCCTGATCTGAGCAGAAGAGAGGTGGATGTGTCTTTTGAACATATCAAATGGATTTTAATGCCTTTAATGAAACCTGTGGAGAGGGTAAATTTCTTAGCTGCTCAACTTGCCTTTTAAAAAGAGGCACAATACATCTCAGCCTTTCCCAGATAAGAGAGCAACTGCACCATGCCACCCTTCACCTTCAAGATTTTTCTGCAGGGCTGAGTCATTAATGCAGCTAATTAGAGACTTCAAGCTGATTATGAGAATTGCAGTAAGTGGAGTTACAAAATCCCTGGGCTTGATACTCCTTAATACAAAAGCCACTTTACAATGACCCAGCCTTAAAATACCCTGGGACGATATAAAATGCTCTTAAAGCAAATGTGATCTCCATATGCATTTGGAGGGACTGGCACACATCACAGACCACCAGCAGATGAGGCTGATGGGGTTCTTAAAGACCCCATCTGCCCCCAGGTGAAATGTAAACCTCTTCTTGGTCAAAGAGAGTCAGGTCTTTCACCAGAAATAAAAACAAAACAAAATATATTCAGGCAACTACCTGAAGAGCTGACTGATACCGATTCAATAAAAGCAGAATAAAAACGTTGCTGAATCCATTTGCAGGTGCCTCCAGGGGTCTCTTAACCTTAACAAGCCAGCATAACTCTCCTCAGTATTGACTCTGACAATCTTCCATCACTGAATACTCCCTAAACTTCAGACGTGTTTTGAACTGGATACAAACCTGAAAAGAAGAGCTCAACTTTTCCGTATTAGTAGTACTGAGGAAAGAAAGAATCTTCCTATATTGTTTTCAAATAATTCAAGGCAATAGATTGTCCACAGAACAACTTTCGAACCTAAAGTGCCAGGGATGCACTTGTGGCCTGGAAGTGACCATTTGGGTACAGGGTGCCAGTGCTTGGCCTTTTAAGAGGGAAGAGCCACCCTCTCCACAACAGAGAGGACCCTACCAGCCCCAGCAGCCCAAGAGCTGCCCTGTCCTCATGCCTCGGGATCTCCCAGAAGCTGCCAGTGGTGTGTCCCAGGGCAGAGGACTGCACATACTTGGCCATGATCTTTGCAGAGAAAGGAAGTTGCAAGGGAAGCCTTATCTCTGGGCTGAGCACAGCTCCAAAAATATGACAGCAGTCATGAGACCCATGACCCCAGTTACCTGATGTAAGGTTACAGCTGTAGTGACATTTGGATTACAGCATCATCTATCACAGCTTTGAGTCAGCAAATAAGTGCAGCCAATGGTTTACATTTCCCTGCCAGTAAAATAATGCAGGAAAAGCATTTTGCTGGGAAGTGTGCACCATCCCACCAGCCTCCCTGAGCCTGTGGGGCAGGGAAGGAGGGAGCTGGAATCTCTGAACATGTGGGAATGACACCTCTACTTACCCCAGACACCTCGAGGTCCTGGGTACAAGCATTGGGATGGCAGAGGAGCTTAGACAGAGGAGCTAAATCACTGCATTCCCTCCCACTCACTTCCCAGGGCAGATCAGCCCTATCCTGTGCAGAGGTAGCACTGTTGCTCGGAAGTAACCTGTGATACATAAAGGAACATGAAAATCCAGCTAAACCAGTATGCCTAGCTGGCAGTATCGGGAACCTTGACCCTAGTGGAATGGCTGGTGGAAACTGGGACTCCATCTCCTTCACACTAGGTGTCCTCCCCTTTCCAGCGCCAGGGCTTCAGGCAAAGGGGAAATTCTGTGGTCACCTTTGCTCCACGGCGGATTAGAGATTTTACGAAGGACTTTTCTCCTACAGTGGGAGGTTTTGCTGGTGAGCAGGTATGAGCTATGGGATAACAGAGTGCTAGCCCCACACCCAATGGGTTAGTGGAGGGATGGGATCAGCCTCACTCCCTGCATAGGCAGAGGGAGAGCTCCATCGAGCTTTATTGCTGCCAGGGCTCTCAAAGGAAAAATTATGGTTAAGTGGAACGAAGAGCTGAGAAGCAACCTGTTTCTGCATGGGGAAAAGAGATGCTTGTATATAAATAAACACATTTAGGTATGTGTATGAGCATTTTCCAATTTAAATAAAAATACATGTTCACATGGCATAACAATCTCAAATTAAAACAAATAAAAAGATACAAAGATTTCTTCATGTCCTGAAACCTTCTTCTTACCCTCACCTACCCAAGTATTTGATCCAGAAAAAATGCTGTTCCAGGAGAAAGAGTCAGAGTAGGCCAAAGGACAGGCACAGCTGCATCTTGGAGCATTTTTGGATCATCTCCTGATCACAGCCAATGCAAAAGAAACACATTTACAGACCTTCCTGTAATCACTTTGGTGACTGTTGGTTTCCTATTTTCTCACATTTATCCCTCACTTTTCTCCCTAGGAGTTCTATCTACAGATATTTCTCATTCTAAACCTAATTTTACCCTAACCACTGTCTCCTGCCATGATGTTTTCCCACCACTTTCCTTCTGTTTCCCCTAATGCCTCTTCTCTCCCTGTTTCCTCTAATGCCTCTTCTCTCTCTGTTTCCTCTGGACCAGCTAGAAGGACAAGAGTCCTGAATCCCTTCCTTGTCCCAGATGCAAGAGGATCATTTTGGACCATGAGCAGCTCAGAGAGCACTTACAGGTGTGCTGCACCTTTCCAGGAGGGCTGTCCCTAGCAAGCTGGAACTCAGTTCAGCTGTCTGTGTCTCTGCTTTATGAAGAGCAGTAGGTCTAAATTCAAATCCATGTTTTTCCCATATATGAAGTGCTCTGAGCCTGATCCAGGGTTTCTTTTTCTTCTAAAATAAGGACCCAGCTCCTTCTTTCTGATGCAGCTCCTCTGAAGTTCAGGAGGGCTTAGGTGGAGACTCCAACCAAACCAAACCTAGAGACATCCAGCAACATGCAAGTTAGGAAGCAGAGACCAAGGAAACAGAATTTAAGTTATCAGGGCTGTATCTTCCACTGTGGTAATCCTGCAGCTCTGTTGTGATTACGTCAGCAGCATGGGGTGTGGATCACTCATGACTTCAGCACAGCCCTTCAAACATCCCAGCCCACAGCTTGGCTGGTGACCTTCCTCCAAGGCAACTGGGATCTGGCTGGGGGCTAAGGAATGAATGGGTTTACAACTTGCTGTTTCCCACTTGGCCCCCAGTACCAAAAAAACCATCTCAAATGGATGTTCCCAGCTTGGACAGGATGATTGTGGAGCTGTGTCTAACAAAAGCATGAAGAAAAGGAGCTGCAGAAATATTCTACAGCTTCACGTTTCCCAGGACGAGGGGATGCAAGCTGCCAGCTCACCTGGACAAGAAATGTTTTTGCAGGAGGAACCACTCCATCAACCCAGTCTTGACCCAAAATCCCAAGGGGAAAATGTCTAAAACCTCTACCCTGGACTCATAGGCTGTTTTCACACCAGCATATACTAACTCATACCACAGAGGTGGCCAGGGATATTCCCAAATTATCACCTCTGTAGTTATATTGTACCACAGCCACAACAGTTTAGGCCAAGCCAACCCATCCTGTCCCAAACCATTCCCAGCACCTCTTCTAGCTCTCTGATGGGAAAAGGGGTGTCTGAGTACAAACGGCATCTTGCATAGAGAAGAGATCCTTGGTGCCTTTGGTGGGGGCACCTAAAGAGAAAGGCAGATGTGACTGGAACCGCCACAGAGAGAGATGTGCTTTGAAAACAGCCATCTGCAAGTGCCAAGGTGGAGCAGAAGCCAAGTGAGAATTGAAGCATTTTTCTCTCTGGCTCAGTTGAATCTCTGCATTTGCTCCCACAAGTGTACCAGCACCCAGCTGAGCTGCCATGAAGGAGCCAGCATGGAGGAAAACCAAGCAAATCTCTTCTCCAATAAACCTTGTATGTAGCAGAGTTGTCACTGTGAATGCACATAAATAATAGTAAACCAGCATGGGAAAAATATCTGTGGTTGCCAGGCAAATTAATGTTCCAGCATAAACAGCAATTATAAATTACGCTCATAACAGCCTTTGTGGGGGCATTGGATGCTTCAGAGCTAAACACTAGACGAGGCAGCAATGCTTGTTGTTAGAAAAGCCATGCTGGGAAAGAGGGTTGCTGGCATGGGAGGAGTTTGGCAGTGCATGGTTCCCATTAAATCTTTCCCATATGTATTTTGGGTGGAGCTGTAGCTAGCTGGGCTTCTTTGTACCTTTTTTCAAGAATGCAATAAGGCAATGGCTTGTAATTTCTCATGCACAGCTTTCCACGTCTTCCAGGTCAATTCAGAACTCCCATTTTGCTCTTCTGGAGCAGGCTCTGTCTGTGTTTCTGTGGTGTTTTGAAGCCAGGCTGGTCCCATGAGGAGATGGTTAAAAAGTACTAGAAATAGCAGAGGCTATTGAAAAGGCAGCTCTGTGCCGGGAAGGCTGCAGACGGGCAGGGAGGGAAAGCTGCATTACAATTCTGGCATTGATGGCCCCTCCTGCTGAGTACGCCTTTCATCGCTGGCTGCTGCAAGGGGAGACAGGGAAGGGTTACTGAACCATCCCACATCCCAGTCCCACCGGCTCCTGTGGCGCTGGTCTTCCTGTGCCCCTTTCAGGTGGGGAGGAGAAAACAACTCTGCTTTTTTTCCCCCTTAAAAATACACACTTGTTGGACTCAGCAGCATGCTAGGACTTCAGTGGAATATTTTCAGTGGCTGTGAGTTGTCCTGTGGTTAAATAACAAACACAGCAGTAAGACACCAGTACATTTTCCTAGTGGGGGAGACAGAGTATCATATTGTCATCAGTCCTTAAGAAGTGCTATTCTTACTTGCAGTCCCTGACCTCCATTTTTATCCAATTGTCTGTACCCCAACTGCTTTATTGGGAGCAGATGCCAAATATGTGTCATTAATTCTTACCATATACTGTTCTTTTGATATTCTGTAGTGGTTGTCGATGAAATGAAAAGTGGAAATTAGACAGCCAGTGCTACTCAGTTAAAGAGATTTCATTTCCTAATCCTCTGAAGAAGGGTGTAAGCAGGCAACTGTACTCATATGAGCAACACTTGTACTGAACCTGTAAAAGTTGATCCTTCATAATTAATTCTGTGCCTAAGTGTTAACTGACAAAATGCAAGGAAAAAAATTGAACACCAAGAGGAATTTAAGTTCTAAAGTGCTGTGAAGATTAAAACTCTACATTGCCTCTCTGAATTGTACAATCATAGAATATCCTGTATTGGAAGGAACCTGCAAGAATCACAGAGTCTAATGCTTCCTTCCAACAATTCTATCAGGAATTTTTCCTGTTAAATACAACTTTTTTTTCAAGAGTGACTTGTAGATTTGGACTATAAGGAGACCCGCTAAGAGATTCACCATTTTCATAGGAAATAATGGGGCTAAGCATGTCTGGATTTAAAGTACCCACAGAAAACTGCAAGGGACGCTAACCAAAAGCTGCTCCACAGGGGCTCCCATCCAGCTGGTATTAAGGAACTGTGTGCTGCTACCGAGGGGTAGCAATTCTTGATGAAGTAAGTAAATCCATCTGTAGTGTTCTGGGTCCTGGTTCAATGATAGCACATGTGTCTGACTACGCAGAGACAGAATTTGGCCTTTCACTGCGATCACATGGAAAACATCTTTCGTATGATAAATGTGTTGATGCCAAATCCAGACAGACAGTGACTTGTGTTTAATTTTCCCAGTATAACTCAGCAAACTTCTATCCACAAGGATCCACATGACTTTTTTCATTAATCTGTACAGCATGTACCAAGCCCCCTGTCTTTAAAGTGACATTTCAAACCCTCGTGGAGGAGGGACAGTTGTCAGGGCTGTGATTAAAATAGATCCTTGTTTGTTGGCGTGACTTTTCCTCAGCTCAGCACAGTGAGCCCTGCTGCCTCTCCCAAAATGAGAGATGACCCAGATGGAGGCACATATAACACACTGCTGGGTGCTCTCTTCCAACCTGCCCTTGTTTGCAGTCACTGTTTGGGCTGGTGATCCCCCTTCAACCACCTTTCCACCTTTTCATTCCACAGGCTGCAGGCAGGAGTCTCCGATGGGTTGGCACAGCCCTTCCACCCTCTGGGGGCAAACCTAAAGACCTGGTATCACCCAAGGCCAAGTGCAGTGGTTTTGTGGGAGTGCCAAGAGCAATGATTTGAGGTCCTAAGGGTGCATTTTTTGTGCTTACGCACTTCAACATCTCTTGGGGGACTGCAAGGACTTGTAAGGAACCTCAGGGGATGATGTGCCACAGTGTGGACATTACTTGGCACAGGCCCAGTGGTGAACTCAGCTATAAATAGAGCTGACCTCTGAGGCTGAGCCCACTTAAGTAGCTCTAATGCAACACCTGCTAATCACTGGCCGTGGGGCAAGACAGGCATGTGGAGCTGTCCTGCGAGAGTGGGTTCCCAGAGCTAATGCTGGAAGACAAACCATTTTCCAATGTCACTTTTTCAAATGGAACAAAAGGTATGAGGCAGAGCAGCTGTGGCATTTGACATGTTGGATACCGAGACCCTGAAGATGCTCACATGCTGGCAGAGGCAAGGCAGAGAAGAGGAGTTTTGCTGGGGAAAATGAGACAAAATGATTTAGAGACTTTTAGCATCTTCTTGAAAAAGCTTTGTAAGAAACTCAAGCTATTTCCTGAATTAGAGATGGAATAACAACATAAATTCCCTAAAAGCAACAATCCAGGATGTGTCCCACACTGTAGAGTGGGTTGTTCCGGGGCTGTAAACTTAAAAGACAGACTTCATTGCCACTGTTCTCCATAGATTCACTGTTCTCCTTTTCACCAAATCTCACTCTGACTTCGGCAGGCTTTGGGCAGGAATGTGACATTTACCATTGTCCAGACCTCATCAGCCGGAAGTTGTCCAAGTGTCTCAAATCTCCTCTTTTTTATCTTGTCGTGTACCCCCATAGGGTCAACAGCTTGCTTGGAGAACAAGCTATAAAAATACCATCTCCTTTCTAATGTTATATCTTCCACCTGTCATCCACCCCTTCTCTAAATCCTCAGAAGTCAGGACCAGTATTTTTGGCTGAGGTGGCAGCAGACAAGACTCATGACTCCGTCGCATGTCTCTTCTGAAGGTGAGAGCTAATGACGGCTGGGCAAATGCCAGTGCTGGAAACCAAGCTTGGCTCAACCCCAGCTGATCTGCCTCTCCCAGATGGCCTTGATTGACCATGTCTGCCCATCATCTGGCAGCCCTGCAGAGTGGAAGACCAGGTGAAAAAAATACAAATAATCTTCAATATTGCTTTAGAAATTCATTAGGTGGCTAGGAAGAGTGAGTTTTTTACTCTTTGTAACCAGGGAAATGGCTGTTTTTTCTTCAAATCCAGCTTGTTATCAAGTGGGACAGCTGCAGAGAAAGCAGAACTAACTTTTATTCATGTTTTTTTCTGGGAACAACAGCTCCCAGATTGACTGAGTTTCTCTTATCAAAGGGACTTCGAGAAATTTAGGATTTCATCCTCAGGATTTCATGCACTGGGGCAGTGCATGTTCACTGTGAACAGAGGACATGCTCCTCAGCTCTGGCTTGTGCCAGAGGGCTGGAAAACTCCTGGTTATTAAATATTAACAGTTATTTCAGTGCCTCCTCCTTTGTTCTAGATCTAATGCAAGCTTTTTCCCCCAGGAATGTGGTGGTTACGGTGAGCTGAGGGATGTGGGAGCTCAGTTATTATGCACAGTACAGATGGTGAATAAAGCCTTCAGAAGAGCTGAATCAATCCTGCCATTTTGGGTAGGGTGTTATAGCTACCTAAATTGCATAACAACATCTAATCTACCCTTTCTTCTCTAATTTAACCTTGAGATTGATTTGTAAGCTCTTTTAAACTACAGTTCTTCTCTGCTCTATGAATGCTTGGGAAAAGTTGTTTGAATGAAACTCTCCAGGGAGAGAGACCCGAACCATTCCTTTCTCCTGAGCTGGCGCGGTTGCCTTTACAAGTCTTACAAAGTGCTTCATTGGAGCATCACTTCGGGTTTTATGTATAGCAAATAAAATCTGGGTTCATCTGTGAAATGGTCATTTTTAAATGATGCAAATTTGGAATCAAATCATAAAAAACAGAAGGAAACCACATGAAAAGAGGGGCTGGTAATTACTGGATGCAATCATAGTTAAGGCCTTTCTATCTCATAGTCTTCTTCCCATTCCTCTGCTTGGATGAAAATTGATGACCACTTCAAGTGCTCCATTGTAGTGGCAAGTAAACAGCTATAAAGAGAGAGTATGTCAAAATAGTTATTTTGGGAGAACAAACAGACCAGAATTTCCAAACAGAATGTGGAAATTCTCCTCACAACCCTATAATATCTTCCATGGCATGACAAGAGAGAGGTGGGAATGGTGTGGATTAATAATTTGTTTTTCCTTCTCCCCCTCATGTAAATGTGATAAATCTCTGAAACTCCTGTCCCTGTGTATAAAATCTAACACAGATATGTTCACCCCAGGGAGTCTGGAAGGGAAACAGTGGTTTGGCCAAGCAATTTCTCTTTATAATATTGCTTCTGTCAAAGCAGCATAAATGGAAGAGAAGCCTTTAAGTCTGAGTACCAAAGTGCAGCCTCCGTTTGATGTAATGAGCACATGTTTTCTGGAACTGTGGTACCCTGGGAGCTGCCTCCTCCCAGTCTGCTGGCAGGTCAGCTTATGGGCTCAAATGAACCTGGCTAAAGGATGGTGGCCTGAAAATTATCGCAACCTTTTGCTTCTGTGTACCCAGTGTACCACAGCAGGATATGAGTCAGGAGAAAAGGTGAGGCATGTCCTGATCGCTCCATGTTAGTTAGGTGCTCAAGAGTGTGATCTGCCTTAGAAAAGCAAGGGTAGAATATCACACAGGAACAGCATGGATGGCTTGATGCTACTTTCTCCAGCTTGAACTCTTGCCTCTTCTTGCATTGTCTTTTTGCTTCGGATGGGGGTTTGGCTGGATTTCCAGGGTTGCTGCAGGACACGCTAGGCATTCCTGTCTTGGAGAAGGAGCCAGCTGGCATCCACTCGCCTCCAGCGCCTCTGCACACCTGGGTGGAACTGGCCATTAGGTATGGCCAGCTGGCTGCTGAGACTGTGCCCAGTGGGAGAAATGCCTGTCCTCTGCCTCTCCAGACTCTCACCTTGAGCTGTGCTGGACCCCTGCTAGGTCCAGAGGAGGATCCCGCTGCAGAAAGGGCTGGGCGGGAATAAGGACAAGAGCCTTCTCTAGAACAGCAGAGGATCCCTACAAGACCCCATGTGCCCCTTACTGAACCAAAATAACTGGCTTAGTGAGGATGAGAGAAACACCTCTTTCACGGAATTATGGGAAAATTTCATAAACCCTGCCCCAGCTCTGTACCCAGGGACATTTCCAAGTGCACTCCTGCTGTCACTGCCTTGGTCCTGCTTTTCTAACTTGCACAATTTCCTCCTCAGCCTTCCCTGCAACCTCCGTTGCTGGTTTTTGCTCAGACTTCTCCCTGGGAGTGTTGCTTGGAATTGTCTGAGCAGCACTTTTCCCTCTGTCTCTGCTCTCATGCAGTGACTCCAGTGAGGCAAAACACTGCAACCCACCCCCAGCCATGCTGGCTGCCATCTGCACTCTGTATCCTTCCTGGTTGATCTCATTTGCCTCGCCAACGCCAAAGCAAACACAGAGGAGGCACCATGTGACACGGACATTTCCCCTGCCACGTTCTCCTGCAGCTGTGTCCTTGTGGCTTTTGCTGAGGCTTGGTGACTGCCACCTCCCTCAGAGACATGCTGGGTGTGATGCTGCTGCTGCTTGTCTCAAGCCTGCCCAAGCAGTGGGCTGGGTCATGAGACGGACATCATCCACCTGACAGCTCCACATTCTGACCTCTTGTCTGTCCTACTTCGACCTCCCACCAGCACCTTCTGTCCTGTCTCATCATCTTCTTTCTCCTTACCACAGGGCTAATTCATCCTCCTCCTCCATTCCCCTAATTTCTCTCTATCTCTGTCCATATTCCCCTTCTCCCAGATTCAGTAGATTTTGCGATTATCCCTCAAACCAGCCTGGCTCTCTTCCCACTCTTCTAATTTTCACTTAATCAGCTCCTCCTAAGTTGAAGTGATGTTCTCATTTTCCTGTTCAGGTTGTCTTTCTAACAGTGTCACACATTTCTTTTTTGTGTCACCTCTCTTTGGGATTCAGCCTGTGTTTCTGTGAGCTTCAGTCGCCAGTTTCTTTGAATACATCTATTTGTTTTCTCCCATCTCTTGAAATCCACACTGTTAGTTGCTGTTTCTGACTAGCTTCCTTCACTTTGCTTTCAAAAGGTTTGTTAACCTGTGTTAGAGCCAAAAACGTACCTTCTGTAGAGACAAAAACAAGGGATTCATAAGCTCACACATACAAGATCATTCTCAACACATTCTAAAATGGGGAACAAATGAACAGACCTTTTATCTGGAGTAAATGAAAGATGATGGATGCAAAAAGACACAATGCAAAAAGAAAAGGAAGGGTGCTACAACCAAAAATGAGGTATGTCATTACAGATAAGTTGTTTGGAGAGTACATTATCTACCAGAAAGTCAAAAAGTATCTTAAGACAAAGCTCATGCACAAACCGGGGGAAGACAAAAACTTGTCATGATGAAAAATACCAGGTGCTATCCATAACATATAACAGACTGAAAAATTCATGTGAAAAGCAGCATTGATTTTGTGTCTGGCCCCACTTTTATCAAGGTCCATAACCAAATCCAGTCAAAATCAATAGCAAAAGTGGCTGGGAAACCACAGGGCAGCTTTGATTAGACTGCATCTCTGTGGCTTTGATTTTCAGGTTGAAGTCACTCAAATTGCATTTCTTGACCTTTTTCAGTCTGACATTCTTAAAAAAAAACTATCGAGAAGTCCCTTTGTGCCACGACACCCCAATGTTTGCCTTGCCAGTGGAAAAAAAAAAAAGGCAAGATAAACATTGAGTAATCTTTTACTGTTTTTTTACTGCTCTTTTTTCATTTAGTTGTTTGCCTGAGGATATACGTGATTTGGGTTTTTGTACCTGCTTCCCTGACCTTTCCCTTTGGCTTCCCAGCAGTGCTGCCAGAACCCCAGACAGAGGAGCACCACGTAGGAGCCACGTGAATTAGGTGACAGATTATTTGCTCAGGTATCACTCCTTTTGACAAGAGACATTTTATCCCTGAGTAGGTGTGGACTTCATCACCTGCTCTGTGAGCACACCAGGAACCAGGTGACTCATGACATGAAGGAAATGTTCGCAGCAAGAGTCAGTAACGTGGCAGCCCTTCTCTCACAGATGAAGTGTTTGGGCATTTTATGACTGGTACTTTTCATAGTAAGGAAAATTTTGCAGGCAATATTTCTGACTGGTTTTTTCCCCTGTAGAATTCAAGCAGTTTTTCTATGATTATCTGTGTTGATGAATGTGTCAAGGAAGCATATCACTGGGGTGCTTCAAGAGGGACAAGTGTCAACTCCCAGAGGTTTGGCTGTGTCACTTGTAGCCTGGGATTTAGAAGAGGGGCTGCAGTTACCTCTCGGCTGTGAGATTCCTCCCCACAGCTGATAGCGGACAGCAGTAAACTTGTTTGCCCCCTTCAGCTCCTGTATTCCCTGTCAGCACTTTCCATGCCAGGAGCCAAGATAAGCCCACTTATCCTGTGGGCAAGGTCATTACCCGGGTAGAAAGTTATGGACTTTGAGCAGAGGTTGCTCTGAGCCTTTCTCAATGCAGACAGCTTGTAGGTCTGGAGAGACCCTCCAACAGGTGTTTTTTTGTCTGTTTGACAGACTTTCCTTCGGTTGGCTTCTGTAGTCTGGAAGGCAAAACAATCAGTGCTGAAGAGCACTATCATCAGCCAAACCCTGTGTTGTATTTTAGCATAAAAGCCTCGTTCAATTAATAGCAGGAAGGGTGGGAGGCCCAACAGTCAAGTGCAAATGTAGAAACTCTGAGACACCTTCTTTTCCCCAGTACTCACCAAAAAGAAATGAATTCTCTGGGGTCTTATTCCATCATTAGAAGTTTCTCTGTGCACCAAAATGAAGCATGGCATCTTTGTGCTTGGGTGAAAAGTAAAAGAAAGGAAAGGCTGGTTTCATAAAGGTGATGCTTTTGGTTTTGTCTGCCAAATAGCTCAGAGCTTCACAAAGGGCTCTGCTGTCCTCTCTGCCCAAAAAGATTTGAGCTGCTCAGAGAAAGGCACAAAACAGAACACAATGTCCTTTTGGGACACAAAAGGACTCTTCCTAATCTCACCTTGTAGAAATAACCATACAGCAGCAAGAACTGGTACCCTCAAGACCCATTTGCTGTCATCTCCTTAAGGTGTTAGTCAGCTTTAAATACCCCTAATTAGATCTTTTGCTCTCTGGATGAAAAGACCAGGAACTAGGATGGACACTTTTTTGGTGCTAAAATCACTTTTGGGGAAGTTACTCTTTGGACAAGAAGCATCATTTCTCTAGATCACTTCTGTACCTCTGTCTGGCAGGCACGCTGAGAACAGCAGAACAATGGGACCAGAGAAGGACAAGGAAAATGGAACATCTGCTTTCCTCTATACCTACATTGCACCTACTGCAGCTAGTGGTCCCAGGGAGACTGGGAAATACTGGATCTTTTTCTCCCCAGATGGAAGGGGAGCACTTTTTTCTAGCCAAAAAAGAGGAAAAATAGAGTCAGAGCTTCATGCCCAGCACTGCAGAGATGTATCTTCTCCCGTGGCTCCCCTCAAAGACCTCATAAGGCCCTGTGGGGACGCCTTGTGGCTCAACTGGCACCTTTGGTTTGCCTTAAGGGATGACCTCTTCATAGCACCATGACCTGCACAAAGTATTTTAGCTGCCACTGCGACAGCTGGGAGGAGAGACATGAAGTCAAATTTGGAGGTAGGAAGTACAGGGGACAAGTCTAGACCAGCTCTTCTAACGATTTCTTTAGCATCTAGTGAAATTATAAGTGGCTGAGTTTGAACCCCCCACCCTTTCAGATGCCCTTGACCAGCAATGCTTGGCTACTGTCTTCTCCTGTTGGCTGTGAACAGCAGCCCAGGCCCAGAGGGCAGGAAATGGAGGCACTGGGGACACTCATGGGGATCTGGTTTGTTACAGATGAGCTCAGACACTTCACCAGATTTCACTGTTACCAGGCACTAACAAGAAACTTAATTTACCCCATGTCTAGTTTCACAGTGATGCAGACAGATAGGAGTATAGCATACTAGGGGTTTGTATTAATTATTTCTGTGTTTGTGCACCATGCAGAGAAATGCCTGTCACCTGCCAAGAAAAGCCAACTTCATCTCCTGTGGTTTAGCAGAGAGAAATCGGAATGCCTGGTAACCCTGTCTGGCTCTCCCTGCCCCAGGTATTTCCATTCAGTGGGATCAGCTAGCCCTAAAAACACAGAGGTGGCCTCTGGCTCATCTCCTTCACCTCTCCTCAGGAAGGCAGATCTCCTGGTTCTCAGAAGAGGAAGATGTTTATCATGCTTTGCTCTGCACCAGCACAAGCACCAGACCACCCCAAAGAGAAGTTACCAAACAGCGTTTGGTTTTCTCATGATGGCATTTTGTAATGAGGAGGATTTATGCATTTCTCTTGAAAGCCCACAGAAGTCGCACAGCCATCTTCACCTGGATTTAGCTTCTCCAGTTAGGAGAAGTTAGTGGGTTAGGATTACTTGTCTTGTGGTCTGCTTGCTGATGAAGACATGGCTGCATTTCCTGATCCACTTGCCTCTCAGGCCAGTATTACCTGGTGCACGGCCATCCCACCTGGCCATCCCACCTTCTCCAAAGCACTTGCAAAGGAAACTCTGACCACACCCTGAGCAGCATCCTCCAGCCAGGGCTTTCAACTCATTTTGCAGATATCTGCTACAAGAAGCTGAGGGGCAAGGACAGGTCATCTGGCTGCTGTGGGCTCCTGCAGAGCCAACAGCAGAACTTGTTTCCTGAATTTACAACTTAATCTCAAGTGCTGTTTTTATTGGGGAATGGAAGAGAGGGGCACCTCTCAAGCAAGGGTAGTGCCAAGTGCATGCAAAAGTTATTCTCCTTGTCATGGAAAAGCTACCTTCCATGTAGACATCTCAATGGCATGGAGACAGGTGTGTCCACCCACACTGGTGGGAATGTGGGTATTTTGTCAAACCTTCTCTCTCCTCTCCAAGAGTTTTCTGGGCCCCCAGTCCCTTGCAGAATTGGATGTTTGCTTTCTCATGGACAGGTATTTATTCTCCAGGTTTACAGGCTGAGGAGAAAAAAATTTTCCCGGTCTGACTCCCTCTCTACTAGCTCCATCTGGAGGCTCCAAGAAAATTTGCACTGTAAAATTACTTTCATTTGTGTTTCTTTATTTCACAATTTATTTAGGATTTAAGGTGGTCTTGGCATTGATGATTATGGTTAGCAAACTTGAAAAAAGAAAGCGTCTGTGCAATTAAGTTTTTAGTTATAAATTAAATAAAGATTCTGTAAAATAAAAACAATGGGCTTATTTCTGGCTAAGCTGAAGACTGCATCTCTATCTGTTCAGTTCTCTATTTACCTGTGGTTAGACAGTTTTATTTTAAGCAGTTGGCTGCTCAGCCTCTGTTCTAATTCAGCAGCATTTATAATGCTGCTATGCAAAGCTGCCACTTAAAGAGCTATTGGAATGTTTGTTTAAAAAAAAAAAGTGATACTTAAAATATCTGCTGTTTAAGCTGCAAATAGTTACATTTATGTAACTTCCTATTTTATTACTACTGAGATGTAGCTATCCTCTAGGATTTGCTACTTGGAATTCAAAATGTGTCTATAGATGTAAAAAAGACCCCGAACTACAGGAAATGGGGGTTGGGAGGTGGGGGGGAGGAATAAAAAAAGGAAATAATTCTAATAAGCTCGTTCAGGATATCTTTCTTCTGTTTGTAAATCCAGTGCTCTGAAAGCACTTGCCAGAGAAGTTCTCCTGCCTTCCCTTGAGGACAGTGAGATTCAAACCTATTGATTGGATATGACGTGATGTCTTACAACTCCACGCAGGAGTGAAGCTCTGTGGTGAGCATCAGTATAACATTGATTTGGGTTAATTTGTTAGATCTGGAGTTTCCAACTTCACCTGAGATACTGTATGAAATAGCAGGAACAGCTGTACTGAGAAAAGAATGATGATGCAAGACAAACTTGGAATCAGTTTTTTGTTCATTTGGGGAAAATCTTTATTTCTTCTCCCTCTCAAAACAATTCTTGCTGGGAATGGAAAGCTGTCAAGAAAGCACCAAGAGATCAGCCTACCTTGTGCAGTTTTCAGGACCACGAAGGGAGGATCTGGGATGCAGGGATTTGGCACTCCATGACAAGGCATGCCAGCCAGGCAGAACGATTTCCAGCCTTCCTTGGGAGCCTTTCTGCTGACACACAGACTCAGTCAGGAGCCCTAATGTTCTCAGCTGCTCCATCTAGAAACCTTCCAGAAGTGGATCTGACAATTCCAGCCTTAATTTCCCCCAGGATTTGTTTCTCAAAAAATGCTTGTATGTACTTACTCAGGAGTTGCTGCTTGAAGTCCTAGCTTTTGTTCTGTTGGAGAAGTAATCAGCAAGTAAAGAATGGATGTGAAATCCTTTCCTGCACAGAAAGTCTTTATGTCCTGGAAATACCTCATCAGTAACTGGAGACTAACTTCCAATACAAAGAATATTCACCACGTGGTAGTTTGCAAGTAGCAAGATAGAAAAGCATTTGGACAATGAGCAGGTGAGAGATTTCCTGTTGAACTGGTTCATGGAAATGTGGAGGGAACAGAAACAGTGCTTGAAACCCAGCATGAAGAGGCAAATGTCAGTGCAATTGTTAACTTGAGTTCAGTGAATCAGTAGAAAGAGATACTCTATCAAACACTGAGGTGAACTATGCAAGTCTTCTGATACATTGTTAGAAGCATTGCTTTACAAGAAGTGAGTTGTCTCCTGCAGAAGGCTGCTTTAAATCAGACATCAAAAAACCCTGAAAAGCCAGATCTTCCAGATTTTCTTTCTTAAAGCTAATTCCCTATGTGGTGATGCACAGAGCACACTAACAGCATTTATCATCCCTTATTTATATTTAGCAGGCATAGATGTGCAATTTTTCCTTTACTTAGCCTTTTTATACCAAGTAACAGTGTACACTGGAGCCATCTATAACGTTCATTGCAAACACCTTAGTTTAAAATAAATTGTAGCATGGTAATTACTGAAATGAATTCCTTTGATCCCTAAGCTCATGTTAAAATGAGATTTTACTGACTTTGCATGGAACCGCCAGAGGACAGTCAACACATTGGCAGCTTTTTTTCCCTCCCTAATTTCTGCAGAGGTACCCAAACTGTCAAGAAAAGACAGGTGTATGAAATTTTTTCCTGAAAACTAAACTCTAAGGGGCTCAGAGGAATAACAGTGAAAAAAAACCCAGAAAAAAAGGACAGAAACAGAGATGAACAGTGAAAAAAATACAACTATGTATACTTCCTGTCTATTTTTAAGACTGCAGAAATGCATAAATGCTTGCAATAGCTGCTTCATAAGCATTAGTTGGTGTTCACTCACTGCGCCTTGTGCTGCAGTATGTTCCCATTTTCTGAAATACTTCTCCCCCCTTTCACTTCTATGTGTAAGTCCCTTCTGCATCATTGTCACTGTACTTAAAAGGTACAGTAATATTCTGAGACCAGACTTATTTTTATGGATAAGCTTACTGATGTTTGCTGATTTCTTTTATATTCTGGCTGGTAAATTGTCAAAGAAACCATTCAATTTACTCATAATTCAGTTTAACCTTTCCTTTTCTGGTCAAAGAATTTCTGTTTTTCAAATCGTCCTTAAATAAAAACAAACCAAAAAAGAAAAATGAGATGACTCCAGATACGGTAGACCAAGATTTACTTTAGTACAAGGCAGAAACTTCTATCAGAACAGGACAGACACCAACTCAGGCAAAGGGAAATGCTAGTCATTGCGAAAGCTAGTAATGCTTAAAGTTTCCCTCAGTTTCCTAAAATAGGCTTTCAGGGCTTTTTTTATCTTGGACTATCAAACTGTGTTAGTTACATAACTAAAATATGCAAATAAAGTGCAACAGACTACTCTTAGCCAGTATCTGATTGAACAACTTTTAATATTTCTATTGACAAACATTGTAAGCATAATCAGAGTGAACTGTATTTACTTGAAGTCTGTCCAGTGATAGACTTGGGTCACTGAACTACCAGTTCAAGGAGAATTACTGGCATTCATTTTCAGTTGAGACAGAGGATGCTGAAGTGATCATGGACTAGGACGTGTTCCAGTAGTGCCAAATTCTAATCAAAACTCAGATTGTGCATTAGTAACCAAGGCCAAGGCAACAATTATCCTGTACCATACACAGAAAGCAACTAGTATTGAACAGACAAAGAGTTTGGTCAACAAACTAGTTTGACTTCTTTAATAATATATTGCTAATAACTCAAGAGGCACGACAGTACCAGTAAGCATATGAACCTTAAAACGCACAATGGCCACAGACAGTTGACTTGGATACAGCAGTGGTGTTTGGTAGCAGACCTACAGACGGCTTTTCGATTCTTCCACTCTTAAATGATAATGTATTTCCTCCTGACCTAGTCATGCACTGGAGAGGAATTCCACAGCTGTCTCCTTCTCTTCAGCTAACTCCTTAGCAGTAAGATCCATCTTCTCACGAGAAAAATCATTAATAGGAAGACCCTCAACAAACTTCCAGGTCTTGTCCTGATTGAAAACAAACAAAAAGCCCTCCATGTAAGAACAGGTTTCATTCAGTCTGCATGAAAGAAACTTGGCAGCATAAGAACAAAGCTTATGGCCCTAAGAACCACACCAGGCAGCAGTTAATTTTATTTCAGATAAAGAATGCAATCAGCACCAGCTAGTCATGTCAGATTGTATTTGTCTACCAGCACTTAGCTGACAACCAGGTTAACTTGGTTAGTAAGAGCCGTCTCTGTGAAAGACTGCTAAACCCCCACATCCCAGCAACTGCAGTCCCACATTGCTGTTAACAAGCTCACATGACAGTTTAATAGGTCTTGCAGAAGATATATGAATTTAAATACAGCCTAGTTACCTTGATCACAACAGGGAACGAATATAGCAGGTCTTCAGGAACACCGTAAGAATTGCCATCAGAAATTACTCCCATCGAAACAAACTCCCCCTGAAACCAGAAAAGTCAGAGATACATACATTTTTCACTGCTAGAAGCAAGCAAAATTTCCTTAATTTTTAATATCCTTTATCTCCTATGACACAACTTATTCCAGGAAAGGACAGATTCTTTCTTCTGAACACACATACACTCAAGGTCAGTGCGGTGGGCACAGAATCGAAGCATTAGGCAAACAAGCACTTACTCAATAGCCACATCTTACCGCTGGAGTGCCAAACCAGATGTCCCTCACATGATCACAGATAGCTTTGGCAGCTGACATAGCACTGGACAGCTTCCTGGCCTTAATAACAGCTGCTCCACGTTGCTGAACAGTCTGCAATTAAGAAAAAAACCCAACCATAACTAAATTGTAAAGCCTCAAAATCATGGCTTGGTCTACATGCTGTTGGTAAATGCCATCAAGAAAGACCGTTGTATATAATTATTTCATTTTTATCAGTGAAGACGCAGTTCTTTCACTAAACAAATATGGCATACAATCCAGAAATAGAATCTAGAAGAGTTTTGCCAACACGAATGTAACAAAATGTTGCAGAGGCTCATTCCTTAGCTTTATAGCTAGTTGATTTCTCTCATACCAACCAGATGTCTCAAGCTTTTCCCACCAGCAGACTTTGTGCATGTCAACAGTAACAGATGTCTCGAGCAAGACACTGTCAATTAATGTCTTGCGCTGAACACCAATGTGAAACACTTGCTAGTCTCAATCCTACAATACTTAACGCATAAAATTAATTGAATTCCTGCAGATAACTGAATCTACATCACCATACTCAAGTTAATAGTTTTTAAATTTAATAGTTTTGGTAAAGCTTTATTAATCTAGGGCTTTAACAACTCAATTCCCTTCATATTCCACTTAGGTAGCCTGTGCTCTTGATCAATTAATACCATTTTTTTTTTTACTAACCTACCTTATTGTTTATTACTACCCTACATTAAGACATTTGCAGGCATTTTCTAGATTTTTCAGATTCTTTTTCAGAAATGGTGCTGATGATGGCACATATTTAGAACTGGAAAGTCTGGCTATGTGTGTGTGTGTGTGCGCATGTGTGTATGTCTGTGCACATGCATGAGCAGGGAAAGAGTTGCTGGCCTTTTCTGGCGGGTGGGGAGCAGCAAATGGATCATCCCACTTCATCTACAAAACTGCCCCAAAAAGTCACCATAGTGAAATGGCAATGGTCCTTCTGTGTCACACAAGTTTCACCTGAGCTGCAAGAAAAACTCTTTTCTGAATCACTTTAGCATTCCAGTTGGATTTTTCTAGCGGAAGTCACATAGATTTTTCTGCCTTGAATTTTCCAGGGAAAAAAACCTGATAGCAACAAGATATCTGAAGATGGCTTATTCTAGTGAGAGAAAAGAGCTGCTTCGGTATGTAAGTTACACTGTTTACAGTTTCAGATGAGGTTAGGAGAAAGCACAAGCACAGAATGATCATTAAAAGAAAAAAGAGAAAAAAAGAGGTATCTTACCAGGATAAAGTCTCCCTTCAGCCAGCTGTCATCTTTTATAGCTTCATAGACTCCAACTTCCTTTCCTTTCACATTTACCTTTGCATGGTTAACATCAGGATATTGAGTGGAAGAGTGGTTGCCCCAGATGATGACATTCTTCACATCATTAGCAGTCACACCAAGTTTCAGAGCAATCTAATTAGAAATTAAAGATGTCCATTGCATTGACTTCCAGCTTCTCAATTCACAGGCTTCTTTGAAAGCACTGCTCTGCTTGTATTTAGCAGAGATAACAGAATAGGCCCTTTTTACCTGAGATTTGGCTCTGTTGTGATCCAAACGAGTTAAGCAGCTGAAGTTTTCCTTTGGTATGGATGGGGCGGACTTTGATGCAATCAGACAGTTGGTATTAGCTGGATTCCCAACAACCACAACCTAAACATGAAAAAAGGAAACATGAAGTAGGTATTTCTGCAAAACACCTCCCGTCCAGTGAAATACATTGTTTTGCCTTCAAAGAAGCTATCTGAAAGTTAAGTTTTCTAATCTCTTGCCTGTCTTCAATAAGATTGTTTTTCAAGTGTGTCGATTGTAATCACCCAGTCTTCTATAACTGCACATAAAAATATTTACCAGGTAGGTATTTTCTTTAACTTGATATCCAAATGTGAAAGGGAACAAGACGTCTAGGGAAATCTGTACACTGATCTACAGCCTGGCTTCAAACCTCATGCTACCAGACATAGGGACAGACACATGCACACTTCTAACCAACCACTTTTAAACGCTTTCTGGACTGGCTGCCACTGCTTTATATAATTGCTTTATAATTAAGAAAGCCAGAACAGTTACTTATCTTGATGTTTATAGGCAGTTAGAAGTAAAATACTGCATCAACTTAGATCAATTTATTACTATGCAAAACTGATTTTTATTCATCCTTCATTTGTGCCTCAAATGACTTATGTCAAACTCCATATATTCTAAATCACACAAGCTGATCTGCAAACCTCCCTTTCTATTTCCTCTTTTGAAAGTGAGTTCAGTAAATTTTCCACTACTCCGCAATAGTTATATTGATAGTTTTTATTCCAACTGGATAAAGAAGTAAACACATCTTTAGAAGCAGTAGGAAGTTCATCAGCAGACATTAGAAGTCAGTTACAAAGCACAGTCAGAGTCTGGGTCTGAGATTAAGAGCAGTGGGAGAGCAGCCACATGATCCCATTAACTGTGCTGAAGGAATCTGAGAGAGAACAATTAAAATCTTCTACTCCAAAGAATAAGATGCAAACAACCTAAATAAAGCTGATTTCTGTGCAACTGTAATTCCATATTGATACTGAAACTAAGGGTCATGTTAAAGGGCACAGATGGATACGAAGCAGGCAGCCGCATGTAGTTAACTCAGTTCTCCCAGAGAAGAGTGATAACGAGCCAAAGACTGCTTATTTTTTTTAAATACAGTTTTATGGGGTTGCTTTTCAAACTGGTGGTAACCAGTTCAGCCTATTTGTGGAATACAGCAATACATTGTAAGACTCACCTTTTTCACCAAACAAATTAATGACTAAATCATCCACCTATTTAACATTCTGTTTCTTATCTACCCTTGACTGTGGTCTATTTTCCAGGGCATTAGAAAAGGAATGCTGGTATGGAACAGGCTCCTGCTTGTGCAATATTCTTCTACAATGTATCCAGATCTTTACATAACAGAGAATTAATGTTTTAAATGCAGTTCCTATATTCACCTTGACACTCTTTTTGGCATACTTGTCCAAGGCTGCACCCTGAGACTTGAAAATTTTCACATTTGCTTTGAGTAAATCCTTCCTCTCCATGCCCTCTCTCCTTGGCATGGAGCCAACCAGAATTGCTATGTCAAGGTCTTTGAATGCAACTTCCTCCTTGTCTGTTGGAATGACCTCTAAAAAAAAGGAAATGGGGAAAAGGATTCAGCAAGATAAATACTCATGGCATAGTGCTAATGGGAATATTATTTTGTGCATAAATAGTATATCATCTAATCTGACAATACCACCACCTTCCCCTTCCAAAAATACAAGTACAGTCATTTGGCCCCCCCTCCACGGATTAAATACTTGCCAGTAAATGGGTTTTATATACAAATATTTATCCAAAGTGGAAAACACAGGAGAAATCTATGTAAAAAGATACATTTCACTTGCCTCTAAAAATGTGTATTTAAGTACATATGCTTTTCTTCACTTTTACAATAAAATTTCAGTGGCAAGTACCAACACAAGTGAAGTTTTGCTGCCCTTTAACAATTCAAGGCAGAGAACATTTGATTTGTACAAGAGCTGGTACCTACATGCTTTTTTTGTCACAGTTTCATAGTAATTACATTAACACATACTTGCTCCCTTTCTTCTGCTTGTTTAAACTATCAGAACTCAGCTTGTTTACATGGCTTGAGGAGTGATTTTTTTATTTTGTGTCTTGATACAGAAGATATTTTTAAGATTAAATTAGGGTTTTTTTAAATTTAGCAATAAATATTATATACATAATATAGCAATTATATATTATATATATTTCACAGCTGGGCCAGAATACAATTCATATATGCACAAGTATCTGCGAATTTCTTGTCCAGGCTGAAAGCCCAGAACTAGATGGTATAAACCCAGGTATCTGCATTGCCAGTTCTGTTCACAAAACTTATTTGATGTAATTTTTCCTAGCTTACAGGCTAAGCTAAATTGATTATATTCCACAAAATACAAAACCAAAGAAGTATCATCTAAGATTTTCTTCTGCCTAATCTCCTGCCAGCTACATGGACTCATAAATGCAAGAAGTGTACTGCAGCATCTTGTAGGTGTAAGAAAAAATTGGTTTGGCCACCTCTGAGCAGTGGCAGAGCACAGTCCTGCAGCTCCATCACCACACCTTCCAGTACCGTCATCATAGGAGTGATGTCCAGCAGCACAAGAATTAGAGGCTGGAAAGAAAGAAAAGGCTTAGTGCAAGCTGAGCACAATCTGTTTTGAAAATGAATTCGTCTTGTGCTCTTTGTATGCTGTTACCTCGTGCAAGATTTAACACCCATTTGCAGAAAACAAACTTCAGCACAACCAACAACTGACAACTTGCATAACAGAGCAGAACTCCCATTTTCCCCACTTAAAGAAGAAATTACTTGCATATTGGTAAACCATTCCAAGTGTCTATGAGGAAACCAGTCTCAGGCACAGCAGTTCTGACATTCATTCATTCCTGTGCAATTCAGTGTTACCTGGTCAATTACCTATTGCAATTCAATTCAGAGAGTTACCTGGTCTTTGCCGAAGACATCACCCTTGGCAATGCTGTAGAGGAGGGAGTAAGCGATCTGCCCAGCTGCTCCAGTCACCAGCACTCTGACAGGTTCACCCTGCAAGGAAATGACACAGCCTTACCCACAGCTCCACACCTCAGCCTCACACCAGCTAAAAATTAAGTTACTGTGGCAATAACTTCACAATTATTTAACCTGGATGAAAGCGTGTGCCTAAAAGCACAGCCCCAGCTCCTGGGATCACACTTCTGGTTCTGCTAGAACCACCAGCAATTTCTCTGCCTGCTTTTACAGAAACAGTCCATAATTGCAAAAAGATCCTTAAGAATTGCTTCTGGAAAAGTTACAAAATGCCAGGAATAACGATGTATTTGAAAAATTTTGCATTCCCTTTAACAACACTGCTTTGTTAACATAAGACAATACAACATACACCCCCACCCATTCATACTTGAAATTTACTACAGAAGTTTTATGAGCTGTGACACTTGACTGCTTTTCAGATTCTTTAAATTTTGAGGGCTGTTCCCATTAAGCATTTTGAATGCTTATTTGCAACCAAAAACTTACTGAATGCCAAAATCCAAATAATCTAGTGGACTTAAAACTACTGCCTCACTGAACTGTTAGGCAGCAAATTTAACTACTCCACAGACAAAAGCTACATTATGAACAAATACAGACACTACTATCCATAATACAACTGTCTATTGTCAAACTGACCCAAAACTCCAAAAGACTGGGAGAACACTCTCAAAATGTTACTATAGTGCAAGTAAGAGGGGGAAAAAGGCTTTGCCCGGTAGCAAAACACCACTTTGTTAATCAGAACCAGGACTGGGAGAAATCCAGAGGTTATTCAATACTGAAAATTAAAAGCTGCAAGAGTTTGGGTTGCTCAGCCTGGAGAAGAGAAGGTACCAGGGTAGCTTTCCATTACCCAAAGGGGACTTTCAAAAAAGATTAGGACAAACTTTTTAGTAGGGCCCATTATGAAATGACAAGGGGCAATAGTTTTAAACTAAAAGAGGACAACAGACTTAGATAAGAAATAAATACTTCACAATAAGGATGGTGAAACACTGGCAGAGATTGTCCAGATAAGTGGTTGTTGGCCCAACCCTGGAAACATTCAAGGTCAAAACGGACAGGTCTCTGAAAAACCTGGTTTTGTTGAAGATGTCCCTACCAAATGCAGGGGGTGGACCAAGGACCTTTAAAAGTTTGTTCAAACCCAAAGCATTCTATAATTCTGTCAAAATGGGCCACATGGTAAAGGACATTCATAACCCAGAATTTTGTAAAACTGTTATTTGTATTTCCCTTTTTCTTTAGAGACAATAGGGCTGGCGCAGATTGTGCTAGGACAGGAACAAGCAGACTGACCCACCTGCTGGAATGCCAAGCCCACTTCTTCAGAAAATTAAAAGATGACCACTTGAGATACAGACCAGGCATAACTGAATGTGAAAGAAGTGATTGAATTGCATTCTGGGCTACATTATGAAAAGTGTAAGCTGTAGAGCAAAGACAGGCTTACACTCAGTGCTGCAAGCTACAGAGCAAAGACAGGCCTTGCACTCAGTGCTGGTGATATTGCAGATAGAATACTGAGTCCAGTTCTGGAAACCTGAGTTCATGGTCTGTAAGAGGAGGCTGAGAGTGCTGGACATGGTCTGGAAAGGTAGAGGATAAGGGGGATCTAACAGCAGACCATCACACCTTCACAGAGTATTGGAAAAATAACACTGCCCCCAACCCCTCAGCAGTGGCAGAACAGGGTGCAACAGCTACAAATTAAGAGAAAAACTCTTGATTATGTTATATTGCTGCAGCAGAACAGGGTACCCAGAGGGTCTGTATAACCTTCACCCCTGGCAGTTTACAAGGCCCAGAGCAAACACCTATGACATAATTTATCAGCGACAAAAGTCTCGCCATCAGGCTGGACTGGACAACTTCCAGACATGGAGTAAGAAAGAAGACAGACTCTGACCTCTACACATCCTTTCCAACCAGCATTCCTGTCACTGATATTTATAGGAAAACCATGTGGGGCTTCAAGTGTATGCTCTCTGTAGAAGTGACCAGCCAAGCACAGCTGCACCACACTAGTGTTAGATAAAAAATTAGGCCACCTACCCCATTTTATCACATACTAGACACAATCAGAGCATAAATGATGAAGTTAAACTACTGAACTTGCATATTTAGACCTGGTCTTCATTATGGGAATGATTCTTTAAATATCTTGTTACCTAGATACCTGTCACACTGTGTTGAAATACTTTATTCTCTTTTGAACTTGTCCTACTATGAGTCATACCCCTCCAACTTCATCAAAATTCCACTATGAGGGGCAGGAGAGCAATCAATTCTTGCTGGTTTAAATCTCAGAACTAGTTCTGGTATTCTATTCTTGAGCAGGGAAATGTACCATAACATCTGAATAATGATGGGAAGCACGGATTAAGATGAGTATCAAATTTTAAAGCCAACTTTTCAGCATGTTTCTACGAAGAATCTACATTTTATTTACATAAATGGAACAATAAACACTCTTTTAAGGCAGCTAACCACACTACTTAGTAAAATAAGTACTGGAAAGTTACAGTGCTGCAAAACCTTGGCCTGGCAAAATCCCCATCATATAAAAAGTGATCCTGTGCTAAACCATTTCAGAACTCACATAGGTATTAGCAAAACATGTTTTCTTTATATTATAGGGTATCTGAAATCAACTGTGAATTGATTTCTGAGTTTCCAGGGAACGGAAGAAAGATTTTAAGGCTCTTTCTTCTAAAGCAGTGTCACAAAACAGGGAAAGGAAAAGAAATTTTTTTTTCCATTCTATGAACTTTATAAGCCAGTCTGATTGAAATATAAAATATGCCAACCTATCCACTTGCATTGTGGTGAGTATTCAGCATAACAAAAGGAGAGGGAAAGAGTAGAAGATAAAAAGGTAAGAAACAGAACTACTTATTACTATTACTACTTACTTTTTACTGAGACAAACTTAGCATTTAGCCTCTAAATAAAACCCCAAACCTTCAGTCATGACTCAGCTCCACCTTCTCAACATAATTATGTTTGCTTACTACCACCCTTTCTGTTGTTCCTCATTTGGGGCTGGAGGAGGAAAACACATAAGCTAAAATAAGGTGAGGAGTGCTGCCTACTCGTTTTTCCTTTCCCAAACCTTCAGTACATTGGATTCAGGGCATTCCCCAGACCCTTTTGCCCCTGCACCAATTGTGAGCATTAAGCATCAAAGAAACTTTCATGCTTTCTCTTAAACCCAGAAGCTGGATTAACAAACCAAAAACATTGTACTTCTTACAAAATGTGGATAACTCTCACCAAAAAAAAACCCCTTACATCTCATATTAAAATTAGTCTCACTGAGTGTCTGAAGCTACTTTTAGAAAAACGAGTGGCTCCCCAATAGAAGTCGTAGCTTCCAGACATTCATGTCCAGGCACTTTAACCCGTGACTTGGCTCCTGCAGGACTTTCATGCTGTGGTAACTGCAGGGGTGACCTTTACTCACTCTCAGGTATACAGGAACTAGAGGACAAATTCAGCAACAACCGGCTGAACTATTTTGTTCCAAAGCCTTCTTCACTCCACATTCAACTGATGTACAGTTAAAAAGTTTTAGGAAAATAAAAGCGTAGCAAAAGCAATGATAAAAAGGATGAGAAAAAAAAACCCCAGCAATTGAACATTGCATCCCCAGGTACCCTTCTTCATCTAATCCAGTGAATGTAGGATCTCTCCCCCTCCTAAATTATCACAGATAAAAGCAAAGCCTCCAGTATCAAGTGAGGAAGTTGAGGTCTTAACGCCCTCCCCACACACTGTGGTTTAAGAACTCGGTGCCTCAGTTATGTCTGTGATTACAAGCAGACCTAAAACATTAGTGCCATACTTGCAAACAGCACTGCACTGCAAAACTGATTCAGGAGATTGCAAAGGTAAGTAAAAGATAATTCACAACCTATCAAATGTTGTGACAGGAACATCCTGACTATACAAGTGATAGACTTTGCATTGCCAATTGCAGTTATGAGAGACGTCTATAAAGATTACTGCTGATCAACTTGTCTATAAAATACTATCATCTTAACATTATTCCTGAATATTACAGCCAACTAAGCTACCCCACCCTGCTTTACAAGAATTATTTAATCATTAAAATACATTTTTATCTCTTCCAAAGTCTAGAGTCTGCCTAAGGAACTTTCCCTTTGCTCTCCCTTCTTTAAAGCAGAGCTGTGGAGACAATAAACATTTGGAAACGTAGTAGAAAGTCTCAGCAAGGCAGCTGTGCACTTGAAGAACACCACCAGTGCTGTGGTTAAGAGACAAGAGCAATTCCAAAGCCATTCCTTCCTTAAGAAACGACCTTGACACAGGTGCCCTGTAAAACCTTTTCCATTTCATTGAGCTAATGGTGGTTGCACTAATATATGATTTTATTTCAGAAATTTTAAGCTTCTGCCCAACATCACATGCATAACCTGAACAGCAAAGGCAAGATAAAAACAGTGACATTTTGAATAGTCTGGACATCAAAGTTATAATCAGCAGTTCTCTGTGAAACCAGCCCTTCCATGTCAGCCAACGCTTTGAGAGCTCAAATACAGACTAAAACTTGCCGTCGTGTTGTCACTCCTGCAAATCCACATTTTAAATAGAAAGAATGGAAAAGTAGGATAAAGTTTACAGATTTTGATATTTTTTTAGGGTGTAGCTGAAATAAGCCACGTTTCAGAGCATGTAAGCATCCTTTCTATGGCAAAATACTGAAAGTGAAGGTTTGAATAACACTGTTGAGTCTAGAAAAACATAGAGATGTTTTCATGCCTAGAAAGGAAAGCAAGATCACTGTGCAGGTTTGTATATCTATGTACGCATGTTGCAGAAAAGCAAAGCACTGCAGCTCACCTCTGTAACCTCAGTGCAGAGCTAGAAGGACTCCTTGACAATCTAGAGAGTCTGAACAAACAGCTGGACTTCCGATAGCAGCAGGGATGAACCAATAAAGACATTTCACGTGCACTTTCCCTTGAGCTAACACAGAACCGCACCAAAACCTCCCATGCCTCATGGACGAAAGCGCTGACAGCCCCCATCTCCCGAAGGCAATGTCGGCAGCCACGGCGCCGGGAAAAGGCGCGATTACCCCTCCGGAGTGCCAGGCCCAGGAGGTTCACTGCGTTCCGACGGGGGCACATCCCGCCCTCTCCCGCAAGGCCCTGCGGAGAGGGAGAGGCAGAGCCGCCGCCAGGCCGGCACCGACCCCACGTCCCCGCCCGGAAGGTCACCCCGGCGCGGCTCTGCGGGAACTGCGGCGAGACCTGAGGCGCCGCCAGGCCCGGCTCCTCCGGGCGCGACGACCACCTCCAAGTCACCTCTGCCCCTCATTCCCCGGGCCCTCCCGGGAGCAGCGCGGCCAGGCAGGGAGGGCGAGGCCATTTCGGGGTCACCTCCGCCTGCCAGAGCTCCCTGCCCCGAGCCGAAGGAACCCGAGCGGCGCGGTACCGCCGCGGGCCCGGTACCGACCATGTCTGCAGGAGCGGCGGGTCCAGCGTCTGCTCGGGGTCACCTCTGCGACGCGACTGCGGCCGTAGCAGCGCTGCGCCGATCTGCCGCTGGGGGACGGGGCGCGTGGCCGCCTGGGGGCTGTAGTCGTGGTCGTCGCCGGCCCTCGCCGCTCGGCTGCCCGAGAGAACTACAACTCCCAGCGTGCCTCGGAGTCGTCGCGCCGCGCCCCCGCGCGCCATTGGCGGTTGCTGCTCCCTCCTCGCCCCATTCATTGAAGAGCCGCGCGTCGCCTTCTAACAGCCTAATCTCTCCGGCGCCGCGTGGCTCCCTTCGCTGCGCCTGCGCAAGGTTGGGAGAGGTGGGGGCTGCGGCAAGTGCTGGCTTCTCGGACCGCGCATACGCGCTCAGCGGCGAGGATGCGGAGGGGCGGTTGAGGCGGCGCGGCGGTTGAGGCGGCGCATGCGCGAGGGGCGGCGGGCGGGGTTGCTGCAGTGACGCGGGGGACAGGCCTCGGTGCAGGCGGTGCCGCTTCCTCGCCCGCCCCGCGAACTCGGAGCGCTCGGTGGGTGCGAGTGCGCGGCCGGGCCCTGCTCTGCCCTGCGCTGCTGTGCCCGGCGGGGCATCCCCCTGGGGCATCCCGGAGCCGCGAGCCCAGGGGGGGCAGAGCGTTCCCATCGCGTTTCCCGCGCGTTTCCCTCCTGCCCGGCCTCCTTTGGGGAGCTGCCCGCACGTCCCCGGCGCTCTAGCGCGTTGTCTTGGGGTGTTCTACACTTCATGAAATCCTGCCGTCCTGTTGCTTGATCCTTTCCATTTTATTTTCAGGGAAAGCTGAGAGCTTACATGTGCTATTCCGCTGGTAGAACTACGTAGTTAAACTAGCGATCATTTGTGCAAAAATAAAGCTGCTCGTTTACTTGTATTTCGAATTGTTGAGTGAAGTAAATTCCTTTGGCTGTAAGGGCGGCTGGTACTGGCACAAATACATCAGCAGAATAGAGCTTCATAAACTGTTGTCAGGGGGTAAAATAAGGTCTTGGATAGCACAGTTGATTTTTTCTTTTCCCTCAGATCCTGATAAGATTCCCTGTTAGTTAAGTGTTTTGTGAAGGTCTCACTTTTCCCGGTGTTTTTCTCCAGGATTAGTTTTAAATCTTACTCTAGTCCTTATAGTAGGCAGTATTATTTTTAAAAGAGCAATCTAAGGAGTATCTATACTGAGGCAATTTCTTCTTCGGTCCTGCGACAGGAGAGGGAAGTTACTCCTTTAGGGCAAGGAGTGTGAACTGTGAATACTGATGCTTGTGATGCGAAGTGTTCTCGTTTTAGAGAGTCCTGCTGCCAGTCGTGCTCGTGCCACAGCTCAGAGCGTCCCGTGGTTTGGAAGAGGCTCTGAGCACCTGACAGCTTCTGCAGTTTCAGAGTGCAGGAGGTGGTATAGTCGTACCGGCCTTATTTAAATTGTTGAGCGATACTGATTTATATCGGTTAATAGCCCTACGTTTTTAATATGAATGAAGACTGTGCCCAAGGTCTCTTCTGTGGACGAGTTTGAAAGCCAAATAGCTGCAAGCAGAGCTGAGGGCTGGCTTGCTGTGAAGTGTAGGGAAGCTTGGTAAGGAGGAGGGAGCTTCTTTAATACAGTCAGCGTTTTCCAGAGTGTCCTAAGATGCTTTACCCTGGTGACTCCTAACCTTTTCTGCACCCAGACGTTGTACAGACTTAATTAACACTATTTAAAATCGTTTAAGATTTAAATATACACAAAACCTGATGTGGACCCACATAAGGCAATTTCCACTGATCATAATTGGTTCTGTGTAAATTGATTTCTTATAAATTTTCAGCTAAATCAATGTTAGCAGGCTGTAAACTGATTTGTCTGTGTCAGCATAGCAGATTGTATTGATTTAGTGGATTTCAGTTAAAAGCTTGACTTGAAACTTTCAAACTTTCTTCTGTAGGTAAGACTTTTCTTATTCTTGGTCCTTTTTTGCCCAAGCTTGTGCTCCTGGAATTATTTGCTGTGGAGATAACAGCAAATCTTTTTACTTTGTCTTGAAAGTAATTTGTTGTAATGCAAAACCATGTGTAAATGGTTTTGTTTGTCAGAAGCATGTTTATCAGTTATTTTCAATCCCAGTATTATTAGTGTGAGATGGACTCAGTTGTTGTCTGTGCTGATTAGCTAAAGATACTGTAAAATGTTGCCTTTTAAGAATGTGGTGTAATTTTTAAAGTCAGCCAAATTTAACAGTTCTAGTATTTCCTTCTTAAATTTTGTTTCTCCTTATTAGGTTTTAATGTTTTCCAAGCAAAATTTAAATGTAATTTTGAAAAATATTCTTTAATGCTCCCCAGTGTTTCATTAGTATGAGTCCTTTGTGTAGCACTGTAAGCCAAAAAGCTGCATAAATAGAAACATTACATGCAAATGAAGTAATGGAAATTTAGTGTGCGTATGAATTGGGCTCTTGGCTAACTCTTCAGACACACTTTGCAATTTTTGCACTCAAAAGATACTGAATTACGTGAAAATCGGTAATTAAACAACACGGAAGTATTAAAATGTTTTAATCTCTCTTCTCTAGGGATTAAATATTATTTTTCAAGACAACTAGGTAGGGTAGTTGAAGGGTAGTCTGCCAGAATTATCTCTTAATTAAATAAAATATTTAAAAATGAATTATTCTCTGTTAACAGCTGGCTGTGTTCTTTAACAGTATTTTGGATGGGATTTTCTTTTACTTCATTGCCATCTATAGAAACTGACGAATATTTTTAGGTAAGTTTTAACATTTAATTTTCCATAATTTGAGAAGTTTTCTTTTTATCATCTTCTCTATGTCTAATACAGGTTTTCTATGCATTCACTTACAGTTGTTGTTACCAAGTCATGTCTCTTGTAGCTAAGTGTGTGTGGTATAATTAACATTTAAAATGCACAAGACTGTGTAAGAAAAAATAACTATAAAATGGCCAGGTTGAAACCTAGAAATGCTAGAATTGAAATAGTTTTGTAAATCTCTTCTGCATTCTGGTCCAAAGGAATGATAGTAAGAGATTTTTCAGAAATAAGGTAAAACATTACAAAAAATACTGAAACAGGATTAAGAGGATCAAAAGTTGTTTTGTAAAGTATGTGATAAATCTAGAATAGCTTTTTTAAAAGATACAGATATGAGCAAGAACTATTAAAATTGTAGTTTAGAAAATTAATACAGGGTTGGGGATTTTTTTTATTCCTAGTGCTAGTGTCCCAAACATAACTTTTCGCCATTCATTCCTAAACTTCAGTCATGTAATACTGCATGGACATTAAATGTCATGAAGAAACTATAGATTATCTATAAATTCCACTTATAATCCCAATTTTCTTTTTGCTCTGGTGAAAACTTTCTTTCTAAAGGAGAAATTTTACCATCTATGGGAGTGGTTTAATTTTTTATTGCTTATTTTTAATTTCTTAACAGCTTAGTTGGTTTTTAAATTAAAGTTGGATAATTAATCATTAATTGATTTCTACAATCTTCAGCATGTTTTTAATACATAGCTAGGATGCAATAACACATCCTGTACTCACGTGCCTGCTGCCTATGAAGACACAAATGATCTATAGCTTGCATGTAATATGTATTAGTAATCCTTATGAACTATTCATGAGTCAAATACTAATAAAAATTGTGAACAGAAAGTTCTTTTTTGTTTGTTTTCCCCTAGGTAGGTCAATAGTACGAGCAGGTATTGTAGGTTTGGCAGGGGACACTGAGAGTTCAGGCTTCTGGTGTGGGTGCAGGGTCAGATCTGAAGAGAGTGCTCTGGTGCCCAAAGGAGTTCAGGGCTCCATCACTGACCACAGTGGCTTCATAATGGCACCTCCAGAGCTGAGGGACCCTGGAAGATCTGTCCTCATCCACCACCTGAGCAGCACTTTTGGAGGGTTTTCTTCTCACAGTTGTTGCAAGGTCCAGGATACAGAGAATCCCTGTTTAAAAACAAAGCCAAACAAAACCAACCCACAAACCAAACAACCACAATGTGCATGCTTACACTGCAGAAAGACTTTGGCATATTGGCTGTAAATTCAGCAAAGTTGATCTCTGAATTACTGCAAAGTTCACAGAAGAGTTGTGTTCCTGGTGCAAGGAGGAGTAGCATTACTGGATTCTTCTACCTTAACACAAATCTGTCTTTCTCTTGGTTAAACAGAGACTTTGTGACAGCAGTGTGTGGGTTTTCTACTTACTAATGTCACTGTGTGGAGGAGAAGAGGCAGGTTGGTATTCTAAAGAGATGACCTGTGTAACGATTAAAGTTCTACCAAAGCAAACCTTGTACTCTTGAAGTGAATTAATTGCAACATTAAAAAAAACCCAACATGAACACCAGCACCCCTTCTCCCCACTAGATGTAAACATTAAGCTGATGTCCTTGTGAGTTTTTTAAATGACGTAAGCATTTAGTCAAGTGAAACAATTTAGTCAAGGGAAACAGGTCCTACTGAAGATAAATGTTTGCTTTTTCTCTCGTATGACTTTCTTTTGCATTTGTTCATTATAACCTGATAATCAAGTAACACATTTTGAACAAGAAGTTAGCAACCATAACGATGACTTTCTGTTTTCTAGGCTCAGTGCAGATGGGTGAATCCGTCTGCTTCTTTTATCCATCCTTTCCATGTCAGAATGACTGATGAATGATCTTCTATTCCAGATCTCTTGCATAATTACAAGAATTTTTCTCATTAGGCTTATTTCTATGAATTATGGTCACGTAGTTTGCTTAAAATATTTCAGCTTGTTTTACAACATCCGTGTGAATTTATTTCTTAACCAAATTCTTAATAGCTGCCACTATACAGACTAAATTTTTCTCCTTTTTTCCCCCCTAATAATTGAATAGTGTTTCAAAGAAAATATCCCTAGAAATACCTGGGAAGGAGAGTGATATCTTATGGCATTGATTTATTGAAGTTAATTGTATAAAATATAATGTCTTATGGAAAGAAAAGACTGATAAATTTTTATCTTAATGGCATTATTCATATGTGAAATGTAACTTTCACCATTAATTTATCAGTAATAAGCATAAGAGGCAACTAAACACTTTGTTTCCTGTATGGAGGTTTTTCTGCAGTTTAACAGATTCATTTTGGTATCTGGCCTGCTTTTGGAAACCTTATCCAAACCAATTTTTAGGCAGCAGCAGAGTCTATGGGTGGCTTTAGTAGCATATATGCTAGTACCATGACAATATTCACTGTCTACCGATACTTGAGTAAAGAAAGAAGAAATTGTCTTTATTCATTCTGCTCACATAACCACAAGTATTCTCTGCACATGCCTGTTTTCATTCAGCTGCACACTGTAGGGTTGAACTATGGCCACTGCAGGTGGATCAGCTGAGGAATCTGTGGTGTGAATGTATAGAGAGACTAGAAGGATGGAGTGGCCTCGAAACATAAAGGCTTTTAATGTAACAAAAGTAACAAACTTAGAAACCGCAGGACTTGAAGGCACACATCCAACGACCTCGAAACCCAGAAAGCACAGAGGTATAATAGGTGGGGTGGAGGGCACAGGATCCAATCCGTAATGAGGATAAGGAACAAAACCGTATATGTAGCCGGCAGCCAGCCAAGCATATGCCAAAACCAAGAACAACACCTTATTTGTTACAAACTGGTTAAAATATTAGTTCCCATGCGACAACTCTTCTTTCTATTCTTTCACCACGATGTCAAAGGATGTCACTTCGCCTAGCTAGGTGTCTCCCAGAGTTTGAAGTTGAAGCTCTCTACATCTGCAGGTGAAGCCAGCTCCCTATCAATCCTGATCTCCACACCAAACTACACCATTTGTGAATAAAATTATAGGCCCTTGATTCCAGCTGTGTGGACTCTATTTTCCATACCAGTGCTACGTAACTTGGAACTTCCTGTTGCTCAAAAATATGCACGCATATATTTTTTTGTTGTTTTTTTAGTTCAGTGTTGGCAAGGGTCTGTTGGAACTCATGAGAATGGTCCTCAGGCTCATGCACAAAGAACATGTTAGAAACTTTTGGGCCTGTCATGAAGTCATTTAGAGTTGTCCTGTCAGGCTGGGATGGTATTGAGGAATTAGTTAATGAACTCAGGGTAGTCATGTGCCCAGTATGAATGAGAAGGGGAACAATGACCATAGAAAAAAATTGGGAAATTGACTGCTTATATCATGACACAAATGATGGAAAGGTGCTGCATTTTTGAATGAAGGAGGCTTCTATATGAAGTAATCAAGTAACAGGAATCGTGATTACAGTTTGTGTTTTTCTAGTTTCCTTTTAGAATGATACAACTATGCCTTTTTGCTCTACTTGCCATCTACCCTTACCTGTAAAGAGTACCCATGGTAAAGCACTAACACAGGTATGGTGAAAAAATTGGACCTTAATTGGATAAAAGCCCTTTGAATGTTTTGAGTCCTATTGGAAAGGTGTTACTCTTGTCTATATAATAGAATGTGCATTTGTTTCATGGCCTGTAATCCCATTTATTTACAATAACAGGCCAGATACTACTTTTCAAGTTGCTTACTGTCTCATTTGGGAGAATATAAAGTATTGCTCTGAAATGGCCTTTTCCTTTTATAGTTGCCTGACATACAGGCTCTGGCCTCAGTGTGTATTAGGCAAGGGAGCTAGAAATACACCACAGTTAAATTATGGGTTTGTATCTCCAGGTGGTGCATGAATTCATGGTTGAAGACTGAAGAAATTAATTTTGCTAAAGCAAGAAACAACAGGACATTTAGCTACTATGCCAGCTTTAGATGTATGCTTCAAAAATTTTTTGCTGCTCAGCATTATTCAGTAATCTTTAACTCAAATTGCAGGAAATATTTGAAATTCCATTCTAACAATATCCAACAGAGAATATTAAAGAAGCATTAAATTTCAAATGCCTGGGGGAAAATGTTCTCATGCAACACTGTGGGCATTTGGATCTCACTAGTATATGCAGTATTATAGTCTAGTATTATGCTTTACTTGGTCTAAAATGAAAGCCCAATTTTAATTCTATCTCCAAAAACTTGGCATACTGCAGTGAAAAATAATTTATTTGAATGTTGTTTTTTTAATGCACTGCAACTAACTTTAAAGCTTCCTCATATGATACTCCCACTATGGCTTTTTGTAATCTGACCCTTTCATTAAGACTTCAAATATATTCCCAAACACTTATCTCAGTGCTTTCTTTGCTAATTTACAAGTTAAAAGATTCCAAAGTTACCTAAGAAGTTTTTCTTATTCTATGCAATTTTTCTCTTAATAAGACAAAACTTTTGAGTATCTTTGTAAATATATAAAACAGAGGAACTAATAAACTCTTAAAAAACAGGTAATATGCAAACTCAAAGTGGGGTTTAATAATATATACGCACAATTCTGGGCTGGGTAATTTAGCAAACCCATTAGTGAATTTACATTAAAAAAAAGCTGATTAAACCTTTGGGGTTTTATAACCTATATATGCTGTATTTGATAGGAAAGCTATTTTGAAAGTGAATCCCCAGCTTACAAAATTTGGGGAATGAATAAAAGTGTATCTAAAAGGTTTATAAAATCACTAGCTTGAACATATTTCTTACCATCTAAGTATTTCAGTGTTGCCAGAGCAAGGACAAGTGCCATGTTTCTGTTGGAAAAATAAGATCCGTGGTCTTTGGAGAAATAGGGCTCTTCTCCATCTGCTGCTTGCTTTTTTTCTGCTTGTACTTGACTGTCGTAGAGTTGTGTCCAGGCGAATGCCAATATTGTGATATTTCATATCTTCATGTAGTTTCATAAGAGGGAGTTTTTTAACAGTAGTGGTTGCCTGTGAAATTGGACTACTTGTGGCTTGCCTGACAAACTGTATTGGGGGGGGGGGAATATGACTTAAGGACTTGAAACCCGCAGGGAGAATTCAGAAGAGCAGCATACTGCAGATGGTTTATTTGTTCAATGTGTGACATAAGGTAGTGAAATGTCATTAACAGTACCATTAGTTTAACTGCAATGCTAGGCTCTGTCCTTGCCAAATGAATGTCACTGATTCCTATAATGAAAGCTGGGACTCCTCTGCAGTGCTGTTGGAGATCAGCTTGCCTGCTGAGGGCCACTGATGGGCTCTGAGTTGCCACATCCTTTTCATGGGAACCGAGACCTACTGCACATTGATAAGGTGTCTTTTTTTCCATTGTAGTTGGTCCCAGGCAGTTGTACCCAAACTTCTGCATGAGTAGAGTGATACGTTGTCCTGTATTGAGTAAAATCTGAGTGATTATTATCTATTTGAATGTGCCTCTGAGAAGGCAGGAGTATCCACTGCAGTGTAATTATGCTACCATCTGGTAGCATAATTTCTAGACAGAGATGACTGAACTTTTAAAAACTGTACCTGTAAAGGACAGTCTGCATTTTTGGAGAACACTTAGGTGGTTCTGTAAATGTTGAGCCTGTCTTGCTTGAGAAATGGAAGGCTTGTAAAATGCATTAGAAATATGTGTTGGAAGAATAGGTCTGTATGGACTTCAAAATCATGGCATTACATAGCATTATTTCCAATTTTATTGTCAATTTAAAAAAAAATTTTCTTTCTTAATGGTTATATTGACTGTTCCTTCAATAGTAGTATAAAGAAAAGCAGGCACAAATATAAAGCTTAATGTACAAAGCTGTTCCTGCTCTTTCTTACCTGAGCTGTGTATTTAAGTAGATGCTTCCCAATCTATTGTTTTGCCAGTTTTTGTTCCAATAACTTGACCAGATGCAGTGAATTGCAATGAGTTACCTGTTGCTTTTATCATAGAATCACAACGTGGTTTGGACTGGAAGGGACCTTTGAAGTCCAATGCATTGTGGACACCTTCCACTAGACCTGTTGCTCAAAGCCGCATCCAACTTGGTCTTGAACACTGCCAGGGTTGGGGCATCCACAGCTTCTCTGGGCCACCTGTTTCAGTGTCTCAACCCCCTCAGAGTAAAGAATTTCTTTCTTATATCTAATCCAGATCTACTCTGCTTCAGGTAAGAACTGTTGCCCTTGGTCTTGTCACTCCAGACCTCACGTAAAAAGTCTCTCTCCCCCTTTCTGATAAGCCACCCTTTAAAGTATTAATAGGCTATCATAAGGTCTCCCCAGAGCCTTCTCTTCTCCGGGCTAAAACCCCCCAAATCTCCCAGCCTTTTTAAAAAGGGAAACTGTTCCTTTCCTCCAATCCTTTTTTGTGGCTCTTTTTCTAGACCTGTCCCTAACAGGTCCATACCTTTCTTTTCTGGGGGCCTCAGAGCTGGATTCAGTACTGCAGGTGGAGTCTCAACAGAGCAGAATAGAGGAAAAGAGTCCTCCCCCTCGACCTGCTGGCCATCTTTCATTTTACGCAGCCCAGGATACAGCTGGCTTTTTTTTTTTTTAGATATTGGAAGGTTTCCTTTGTAAATGCAATTAATAAGTTGAAATTGAGACAAAAATCGTAGTGATGCAATGTCAGTGAATGAGGTACAGCTTGTGACACAATTTATGTGAATGCTCAGAATGTTCCTGGACCACTGCTGGCGAAGTCCCCCGGCTCTTAGGAATGCTGTTAACTTTGTTACTCTTCAACTTCTGGCAGAGGTCTCTTCCTGTGGAATTCAGTCAAAGAAAACTTGTACTGGAAAACTTGTAACACTGCCCTTCTTGTGTTAAAATACACAACCAGGACAGCTATGAAACAGTGACATTGATGGCAGTTTCATTTGAATAAGTACTCAGGTAGTAAGCAGACCTTACTCCTTGAGACCGTTGCAGAATAGCTTGATTAACTGACTTTTCATCAAAGAGCAAGTTAAATATTTATATTCTATAGAGATCTTGCTGGAGTAGCTTCTTTGGCTTCTGTCAGTGATGATATTTAACTTTATCAACTTTTTCCCCTTGGAGGTATTTTGATTTGTTTTCTGGGTAGGTTTTTTTTGTTGTTGTTGTTGTTTTTTGGGTTTTTTTATGTGATGTTGGGAAACCTCTTAAGTGTCTTTTTCTGTCTGTCTCATTTGTAATATATCAAGTTGTATCTCTATTTAGTAAATGACTTAATAGATGAATTTCACTCTGTCATGTTTGTTTTCTGAATCCGATTACCAAAACTGCAACACATTCAGCTTCAGTGTGTGGCTGAACTCCGGTGCAATGACACACAATGTGCAGGTGGTTGAATATTCCTTAAGAAGCAGCCTGTAAAATATGCCACCCATAATTCCAGTGAATAAATGCCAATTTCAGCATGAGTGTTCTTTTATAACGTGCACATTGCTGAAGTTATTAGTCACTCTGAATTCAAGGACATGTGAGTGCAGACTTTGCATAAAGCTCTAGGAGTGGCCTACATGTGAAGTGCTGCTGCTTGATTTTCAGAAGATGGCATGCTGTGAATTTTAAAACTCCCTCATCGTGGATGAACTGCAGCAAATGTCATTTTGTAATTGAGGCCATGTAAGTTAGTTATTCTACATGTGTTTCTAACAATGAAGTTTCAAAAATCTCTTTGCTGGGATCAAAGAAATGTTATCATCATGAAGGGAAATACTGTAGTATTTGCTGAATAGGGCAAGGAAACAGAAGAATGAAAATTCTGCATCTTTTTTAACATATATATAATTGTCATCTGTTTCATGGATTAGTATGAGGATTATGCTGTTTGTCTTCAGTTTAAAAGTAGAGGAATTATGATAATGGTGAAAATATTGCTGCTTCCCTTAACATGAATATGGATCACCACACAGAATTGTAACAGCAGCTGTGACTTTAATTTGAGCAAACCCAACTCAGACAAAGATTTTGGGAAAAGAAATCCACAGATAAAAGTGAGACAGACCCTAATGTTGTATCAGTCCTAAAAAGACTTACATAAAATAAAGGCTTGTTTAAAATACGGAAATTGCTTAGCTCTGCTTCCCCCGCAACTGCAGCCATTTAGTGGTTTTGTTTTGCTCTGCCACTTGTGTAGATAAGTTAATTTAATCGTATCTTTTACATCTGTGAAAATGGAAAGAGCGAAATGTTGCAGCTAGCTAGAATGGTCAGTCACAGTTCTCCTTGTAGAGAAGATACCTCCGCACTGCCTAGAATAAATGCATTTTCAGACAGTGTTTATTATAAGTGAGAGATCCTGGGTGAAGTTGTGGTGGGGTGACCCTGGCTGGACACCAGGTGCTCACCAAAGCCACTCTCATTTGCCTGCTCAGTGGGACAGGGGAGAAAAAATACAACAAAAAGCTCATGGGTCAAGGTAAGGACAGGGAGAGCTCACTCACCAGTTACTGTCATGGGCAAAACAGACTCTACTCAGGGAAATCAGTGTAATTTATTTTCAATCAACTCAAAGTAGGATAATGAGGAAATAACTGTGTTGTTCCTGAGGCAATACTATCATCCTTGATGGGCTCAGCCTTGTCCAGCAGGGGCTTGGCTCTGCTGGATATAGGGAAAGCTTCCAGCAGCTTCCTCAGCTTCCTTCCCTGAAAGCCCCTGCTACCAAAACCTTGCCATGCAAACCCAAAACAGAAGTGTTTAAAATTTAAAAACAAAAGGGACAAATATGACCTTTGTGCTGGAAATTGTAGTCCAAAATTTGTAAATTATAAAAGTTTCTTTGGAATACATGGGATTATAGGATTGAAAAATTTGCTCTATAATATAGTCACAGAAATAATAGTAATGGGCAACTGCTGTGATTAAAAAAAAAATTCTCATTCTTCTAGTATTTTTTCTTTTTTTTTTTTTTAAACCTCATGAAAGCAGGTTATTTGCCAGTGATTGACTGATGCTGTAAAGTCATCCTTTATGTCCATCTCCAGAATAATTGTCAAGTACTAGTTTGTGTGCTCAGTACCACTGTTTCCATTACATTACCATTTGCCCGTGGCATAAATTGGAGCCAAATGAGAAATGGGTTGGTAGAAAGAGGGGATCAAACTGTGAATTGATTAATAATTAAAAGAGCCAAACACACCACTTGAAATTTTTGGTGTTATCTGATTCCTTATTATTTCAGTTTTTCAATTTTATTACATACCAAGGTAGTCAAGCTTCTGTGAGATCTCCTATTTTTGAGGAAATAGAGAATAGAGAGAGCATGCACCATTTCAATGGCTGTTCATAATTTGGGGCTGCCAAACCAATGCTATGCATGCTGACATCCTTTGTCTTTTCAGACAATTAAGTAGTATATATTGAGGTAATTAAAGACAATTGCTTGTAATAGCAGAAAATTATTATAATAATTTTGTTTTCCAGATAATGATGCAGATTTATAATTTCTGTGACCACATCCAGAGTTTTACTACCAGAATTGACAGGGAAACCATAGTTGTTATCCTATTGTGGTAAATGTCAGGGTATAAATTTAACTTTGTTTTATTTAAAAATCCATGAGGACAGGTTATGATCCTTACATTAAATGAATCCACAGCAGTTAAACCTAAGTCCATTCTTGGTTTTCAAAAACTTTTTCATATTTTGTCACACCTGTTGGACACAAATCATATACACAGCTTCAATGGGAATGTACACTTGTTGAAGGTTTTAAAAGAAGACACAAGTTTCAAAATGCTTCCACTTTGCAATGATTTCATCAGGTAACTCCAAGCCTATTAGCAAATTTTGTTGGTTGTATGCTATTCCCTTGTGTTCTGCGAAATTTACAAGATTCCTATAATGAATTTTTCTCCTCCAAAACTAGGAAGGCCTTTGCTGTCAGAAGCTGTTTTAAAAACCATTTTAAAAACAAAACAAAATACATCTTTCTTTCAACAACATAACCTGGGTGTGATGCAGTCATGAGGTGTATTTAGTTGTCAGTAACCTGGGAAGTTGTAACAGAATGTGCAACTTGGGCTATACCAAGAGTTTCTGTTCAATTGGACTTCCTTTTTCTTTGTTAATGATTGTTGCTGAAAAGCTTCATCAGGGTGTAAAGAGCAGTCATTCATGTAGAGGACATTCATATCTATGTTTGTTGGTCTTTGATGATGTTATCAATTTAGAGGTCAACATAGACATAGTGAAGTTATAAGCTGTGTTGAGAATTAATGCAGATTATTCTGATGCCATTCACACTAATTGTACCATTGCCAGTTTCTTTGTTATGTTATGTTTTGTTATGTTTTCTCCCTGGACTATTGCAGGCTTTGTCAGTGTAAATTTTGTTATGTACATAATACTGCCTATTTTAAAGATATTTCACACATTACTTTAAAAACCTGGATTTTTAAAGTGATGTAAAAATATCTGTGTTTTCTAAGTATAATTGCAGGGGTTTTATTTAAAGCATTTTAATTATCTCCAGTTTTGCCTGTTAGCAAGGTCGTTTTTATCCTAAGAAACTAAAAGTGAAAGACAAGCAAATGGTTTGAGATTATATGGATAATTAAGTTAATGGTCGTGAAATAGAACCTAAAGAATCAAAAAATGTGGTAGAGGAGCATCAAGATGGTTTTCTAAATGCTGAAGGGTTTTCTAAATGCATGAAAGACATGCAGCAGAGTGACTGAGGGAATCACAGCCTCAGGGGCTTAATCTCTGTCTTAAGCCAAAGCTGAAAGTACAGCAAGGAGAGCCCCCACCTTGGCCCGCTGTGTGCAGCCCTCTGATCTCAAAGGTAGTGCAGGTCATTGGTCTCAGAAAGGACATATACTGGAAGTATTAAGCAAATTCAATTCCTGAACTTCTGTCCCTGGTGAGGAAGCTGCTTCTCTGTTCTCATTTCTCAGGTTTCCTGCTGGGCTTTTGATGCTCTTTTTGCAGGGGTTTAGCAGAAGTTGCCATTCATGGGGCCGAGTGCTTGTGTTCGAGTCTTGGCAATAAGCCACAGGACAACCAGAGTGGATGTCACTCAGACAACTCCTCCTTCTTTTGAAGTTATGAAAGCATAAATTGGGTCCCCTTGAAAAAGGAACCTGAACGTAGTAGGTGCTCTGACAGAAGTTGCTTGGTAGAGGAAAACAAAGCCAAGGGCACTGGGAATGTGGTGCATTAACATCACCATGCACTAGAGGGCCCAGCCTGCATATAACCATTTCCCAAGAAGGAAAATGGGAGTAGGCTGAAGGAACTTCTGAGAAATTGCAGTGATATTAGGAGGAGAAAGAGCTGTCTGAAGCCAACAGGGCTCAAAACCGGACTGAATGTGGAGAAAGGTGATAGAGTGACAAATGCATTCAACCTGAAAATGTAATCAGACAAGCATGTTCCCCTGCTGAAGAAGGGATTTAGCAACTTTGAACTCAAAATCATGTGATTTTTCTTCCTCCTCCTGGCTAGATTAAATAGGGGAGTGATGTTTTTAATATTATATCGTGCTTAACAAACCATTGCGTGCTGTGTCAAGTTCATTTTCCCTATCTGCTCTGGCTAAAACCCATAGCTATCTGTAGTCTAGCCTGAAGGTGACAAGAGATTTGAATCATTGTAATTAGGCACTCATCATGCTGCAAAAAGATACGACTATCTTGATGAATCAGTATGAAAAAAAACAACTGGTTTTTTTTGGTTTTTTTTTTTTTTTTTTTTTTTTTGGCTTTAACTGCAGTTGGTGCCTGGGAATATGAGAGCAGGAATGAGCTCAGCGAGAGCTGAGGCAGCTGAGGCAGCATGACAACTATTGTCCTGTTCTCTGTGCAGAAAAAGTTGAGTGGTTTTTGCCTTTCCAAGTCTTGTTGACACCTTCAAGTGTTCTTGGATCTCTCCCAGGTTTTACTTGACAAACATTTTCGTGTGTGCCACTTCTTTCTGATTCTGAGAAATACACAAGGATTCACTTTCTGCACTTAAGCAAGAGCTATGAAATGACTTACTGTTTGCCTTTTAGGATTGTTGCTCCAGGGCACACTTTTGCTGTGAAGTATAAGTGATGAAAAAGTGGATCTGCCCAGGTTTGTGGTTGGATATGGCAGAAATGGGGTACAAGGAGCTTTATCTCTCTAGGGAAAGGTGTATCCATGCACACCAAAAAGTAGGCTTTGTGACACTTATTACAGCTGCTTTGCATTAATAATCAAATTTTGTCCTCATTTGTGCCTATGTTTTAGAAAAGGTGCAGAAAAACATCCTGAAATACATATGGCTTTCAGAAGGTAGAGGTGCGTTGCTATTTTCACCTTTTCTTTCTCGGAACAACAAGTTACCCTTCATTCTTTTTATCTGAAGGTACTTTATCTTATCACTCATCCATGCATCTTTCCTCAGAGCTTGAATAACATTCCTTTTTATTATTAAGATGTTGCATTATTCTAAGATGAATCAGGGAATGGCATTTATTGCCCAGTAGCATGCATTATGTACAGTGGAGTTTTGTCATAATCACAAAATGTGATTAAATTCAGGTTCTAATTCCAATTTATAAGTGCTCTAGTTTTCAAAAGTGAAATGTCACTATGGATTTATGTACTTATTTCAGTAGTGGCAGCTGAAATGGGATAACATACTTTGGGAGGAGCAGAGAGCAAGCAGTATGTTGCTCACCCTACGTGACTATCCTGTAATAGATCTTTCAGATCTTTGAAGAGTGGGTGTTTTTCATGGCTGGGGGTGTTTTTAATTATGTTGTAGCATTTAATGGATAATTTCTAAAAGCTACACACTTTTGCTAGTCAGTGTTAAAGCTAAACAGATTTGGAATGTGCCAAAAATAGATTTCAAGCTGGGGTTTGTAAAAATTTGCTCCTCTGGAGTGAGCAAATACTAATTCTGTTGGTCATGAAAACTGTGTCTTTGTCTCTATTGAGATTATGGTTTAAATCAGTAAATATGGACTGCTAAAATATTAGATAGATAGATAGATACTATAATTAATTTGGCTTTACAACCTTAAGTATTTAACAGGAAATATACCTGACAGTTTTCCTATCTTCAAACAATGAGCTAAACACTTAGCTCATGGTAGCAGCCCTAATTTGCAGATAGACAACAGATGCATCTATATTCAGAACACCATTATTGCCCTTCTTGGTTTTTTTATCATCACCTGACTTATGTAAGTAAAATCTGCTGAGTAAGGACACAGCATTTTTTTTGTTGTTGTTACCTGAAGGGACAAGTTCACACAGTCTACCTTCCAGTTCCCACATTCATTTTTGGAGCTCGTTGGCTGACTTGATGGATTTGGTCGATAAGGTAGAGATCTTAAAAGCTTCAAATGTGACTGTGTCTTTTTAAAATTCAAAAGAATGCAAATTGGTGTTCCCTTTCCCAGACTGCTCTAGAAAAGACTGTGACCTGAGCTCAAGGATTTTTTTCAGTCTGGCCTTTGATATCAGTCATTAACTACGCAGGTCCTGAGGACTGAGAAGCCTACAGAGCAGCCACGGTGTGCTGCTTTGTGCTTAGCTGGCACCAGAGCTGCATGTAGTGGCAGAGGAGAGGAAGAAAAAGGAAACTGAAGGGCGTGGCTACAAAGACGTGAACAAGCTGAATGTAATGCAGCAGGACTTTGGGAAACTGGAGGGAAAAGCGAGGAACCTAACATGGAGGTTTGGGAATATCAGGTTGCGCTTGTACATCACCGATGCATAGAAAATCAGACAAGTTGCAGTGCCCTTCACTGTTTTGTCTGTCCTTTGGATTACAACCTGTATGTGTTGTGGCATATGAGAACACTGAAAATAAAATTTTAAGTAGTGAGTAATTCTTGTTGCCGTTTTGTTTTCAGTTTGATCGTTTATTCATCATGGGTGATGTTTCCTTTGTTTTCTGCTGACAGAAGAATGCCTCCTTGTTCTTACATGTTGATATATGGCTTCGTTTGAGGGAGAATTTTGGTGTTGCCTTTAGCACAAATGATGTATGCATCTGCATTTCTGGAACACTTTCAGGATTTCCCATTTGCTTTTATCTTCTTTACAGAATGAGCAACTTTTTTCTGTTTATCTTTTCTGAAGATCAGCATAGATTGTTGATTACAGGGTGCAATAAATTAACTTGTCGACTTTTGCCACATTTCATGTTTATGTTATATATCTGAACAATGTTGAAGATTTATAGAAAACTTAAAAATTAATCCGAGATGTAAATGCTTGAGAACAAAATAGTTTAAAAAAAATGATTTTATTTTAATAGCCTGCTATATAAAATTGCGTGTTTCTATCTAGAACAAGCTTTTAAATTTTAATGGCTAAAGGGGTTTTCAAGTGATTTATTAGACAAATGACTGCAAAACTGAAAGTATATAATTGTAATCCTATTGTTGTCTTTATTTGCCTAAACCAGAAAAACAGGGAATTTGAAAATACAGTGTTCATTATAGTAAAAAATAAGGTTTTTTATCATGTTGTGTTCTTCAGTTTGCCTTTAAAGGAATTTTTTTTCTTACTGTATTTTAAAAGAGACTTGAAAAACATCACTGTAGTCACAAAGTAATGATGCATTTTTTTTTAATCTGAAATTACCGAATGGGTGGGAGAAATTCGTAAATGTTACTTTTCCACTAGAGTATGATGAATGGCTTATCCACTTATGAGCAGAATATTTTATTTTCCAGTTACAATATATAGAAACAGTTAGTTCTTGCCTCTATATTCCATTTTGGCCTTCTAATCAGAGCTAACACTTTGAACACATCAGTGTTTTGAGCTGGAAATATTACCCAAACTAAGCCTTTTTTCCACAAATTGTTGGGAGTGCATTCTTGAATTCCACAGGAAGATAATTAGGCTAACTACTTTTAGCAGACAAATTTTTATTTTTCATAAAGAATAAACCAGTCAAATCACCTATTTCCCATTTTTTTTTTGGAATGTCTTTGTTTGAGGTCTCAGAGGAAAATCCGTGGAAATTTCTTTCATGGTTTCAAGGGATCATAAAGTGATTTAAAAAGAACAAACAAACCGAGCAACAGGCATTTAATTCCGAGATCCTTTTTTTCCTGTGTCAGTTTGTTACATGCAGAATTTCAGTTTTATCCTTTCAGATTTGAATAGATCCCAAATAAACTTTTCTTCTTGAATTGTGTTAAGCAGTAAAAGACCTTGAATTCTACCAAAAACTGAACAAGGCCTTTTAACAACTTTCTGAGATGAAAAGTTAAGGGTTCTTCACCTGGTCTCCCCCTGGTCCACCGCCTTCCCCCAAACAGGACCTTCCTTTTCCCCTTGGGCAGTTTTTTCCCATTCCTTTACCATATAAACATGATTACATGTCTCTGAATGCAGTTTAAGGGCTCCCTGGGCAAGGGGCAAGTCAGAGAAAGGAATAAGGTTCTTGCTCCCTAGAAATGAATCTGGACATTTACCTATTTTCTCAAGGTAATTTTTGTGTTTTGAAAGCGGCATCTAACTTTTTCTTTCTGTAGTATTTCCATTTCTTCATTTCTTCATTCTAAGGAATGTTTATTCCTTAATACCTCATGATTTTCCTTGCCTGTTGAAATTTCAAGAAGTCTGCTAACTGCGTTTTCTTTGTCAGTGGTGTTTCTTTCCCTATAGCTATTTTTGCTTAGAATTTTTCTTGAATTCAGACACATTTTCCAAGGGCTCAGTTATTGTTTTTTTACTATGGCTGAGATTGACAGCCTGAGGTTCTTTACCATAATTATTGCTTGAATTGTCCCATGAGTTAGAGTTTTCTGTGGCAGGGATGTATGTTAGTACCTCTTCTGCCTGTTCTTTGGGTTTGATGTGTTAGAAACTATCAAAGACCAGAGTTTATTGTGGTGGTGTTAATGATGCAAGCTGAGAATTCAGCCTGTCTTGTTTTGTGACTGTGGCTTTCAAGGCCTTTAAGTGTTTTTAAGGGTAATTCTGTGTTGTAGAGAGAAAAAAATAGCAATTACCTTGTAATGAACACTGGGATCTCTCCTCCCTGTTTGCACTGAATGTGAGTTACCACATGCATGGCTCTGGGAGATTGGGAATTACCAGCAAAATCCCAGTGATAGCTGCTACGGAAGAACACAAGTATGTGGGAACACATTTAAGAATTATTTCCTTTTAATCCGTAGCAAATGTCACAAGTTTCATAAGTTTCATCACTTCCCTGAAGTGATGGTGGTTTTTTTTTCTTTTCTTTTTTTTAAGTGGCATGTGATAACTCAAGTTGAGTGAAAACCTGGGCCTGGAAGAGAAAATTGCAAAGTCCTTTACGATGTGATAGACTTTTTCTTCTTCAACATATAAATTCTAAATACTCTTGTCTGCTTGGGATTATCTTGATAACAAATAAGCTGTACAGTTCTTGAGCATCATTTTTTCAACGCTCTTTTCTTGTACATCACTTGCTTTATGCAGCCCCTCTCTCACTCCTGTGAGAGAATGACCATGATTATTTTAGCAAATTTCTAAACTTGTTAAGGGTAGACTCCACTATGCTCAAGGTAAGAGCCAGCATTTATTACGAGTCCCTCATTTGGTACGTCCTCTTCAGGACATTGCTGATGAAGTACAATCCTAATTCTTTGCCTTTAATATCATGAACCATCAATGCAGTCTTTGTTCTCCCAATGTTGCCACATGAGAAGCCTTCCCAAACATAGTGCTATGCCTCTTCCAACAAAGTGGATTTTTGGAGGGCTTTCCCCACTTTCTATCTGCCCTCACACTATTTTCTCCCTCTTTCTGTTAATGATTAGTGAGACAAAGAAAGATTTGAGCACTATGGAGAGGGAGTCAGGTTGACTGCAAGTGAGAAGTAGCATTTGCATTTGCAGTGTGTGTTTAGTGGATTGGGATGACATCCTGGAAATTTCCCATCTCAGCATGTTTGCTGACATATGTACTGCGTTTGCTTAAAGAAATAGTAATAAAATAAAACTTCCTTACACAGGTCTTTTCACTTCAGGTAAGTTTTGGTGACATTGATATTTTTGCTCTTGTTTTGGTGATAACAGTGTTAATTAATGTCATTAATATCAAGGGTTACTGGATATTGATTATATTGGAATAAATTTTAAAGTTATCTTTATGTTGGGAATAATTTCTATTTAAATTGCATAAAAGTCAGTCTTTATTGTAAATAGGAGAAAGAAAAATTATATTTATAGCTTTGAACAGGCCTTCTGATGCAGGGCCAGTTATGTCAGTTTGTGATTAGATGAAGTGCCATAGATTTATTAATGGGACTGGTAAGAGGAGTATTGTTATGGCAATATTGAATTTAAACTTTTATCTCTTTGTTCTCATTGGGCAAAAAATTATTGTAGCAGATTTGAGAATGGGAATTTCACCCCATGATTTTGTTTTGTAAAAATATAAAAGCATGCAGGTGTTTACAGGCAAGCAAATGGGTCTCCATATAAAATGCTGGTTTATGAGAGATATATCAAGAACTGTGTAGTATGAACGGGTGCTTTGAGGCTTAAACTGCAACCAAGCTAAAATGTGAAGCCTTCCCCTTTTGTCTATAATAGTGTCGACATTGGGAACCATGATCCCTTTGATCTTTACATAAAACAGATGAAAATGCATAAATTGCTTCTAATCAGAGATGAATTAAAGGAAAATAGCCTCCCGGAGGACAAAGCACCCCAGGCACCCATCAACAGCCTTACCAAATGACAGACCTGGAGGAGACTTCAAAGCTGCAAACACAACTGCCAGTGAAATACACCAAGAATCAAGATGCCATTTAAAAATAAAAAAAATAAAAACATTTCACAGTTTATAAGTGCCCAGAACTCTCTCTTTAAGAAGAAGTGGCAGAAACACACTACATGGACTTACTTTTTAAGCCACTAAATGTTCTTTTTCTTTTAGGAGATTGATAAAGGCACTACTTGCTTGTTTCATTTAGTCCAAAAATGTTCTCAGACATGACAAACATTAGTAATTTTAGTGTCAGGTAGGGTTTATTGTATTTGAGTGGTATATTGTATAGAAGCTGAAGTATATGTTTTAGTGGAAGCCAATCAGACATTTTTTGTAATTGCATCATTGGTTGTAATTTTTATTTGTCCCTGTGAACACAAGCATGGTTGACATTCCTCAAATTGCACAAGAAGGAGGTAATGTAAATATCAGGTTTGGCTTTGGAGGGGAGGGAAGGAAGATTTGAGGCAATAATTTTATTATGAGAATTTTCTCTCTGTGGAACAAAGAATATCCCAAGTTAAATCAGAATTCAGATCCTTTTCTAGCTCAGGCAACTAATTTAAATATAATTTAGATATTAATATCAGTAATGTTAAATATAAGAAATAGGCTTGGATAAGGAATATTAATTGCTGGTTTGTTTCAAGAGAGGTAACCTAAACATAATTTTTTACATTTTTGTTAGTATTCTGTTTATTAAAAGATATCAAAACTTAAAGTTTTTAAAGATAGAGACTAACCACAATTTTATGGAGTACTAGAATTCCACTTTTGATAAAGACTGATGTAGTCCCTACAATATAAATATTGTTTTAGGAAGGATTTTACCTGCTGCCAATTGTATACTTTGCTTATTCGTGGTGTACAGCATAACATCTATATCCAAACCCACATAAATTTGAGAGTCATTTAGTGGCATAAAAAGAACAGACAACATTTCCAAATACATAACTGACAATGAAATTGTTCAGTAGTCTGAATGATTTGCTGTAGATGAGATGAGAAAGGTTGCCTGATTCATTTAGTAAGAAATTATTTTCAGTTGCTTCTGACCTTAATTGCTATAACTGAAGTATGTTACATCTACAGCTCGATTTTTGGAAGAAGTAAAAAGATTTTGCTAGTCTGTTTAAGGATGAAGCTAGGAAAAATTGCTGAAGACTTTCTTTCTTTTAACATTTTTAAAGGTTCTCCACCTTCCTGAAGACACAGGTATCTCTGCTCCTTGAAGCAAATATTTTAAATAGGTTTTGAAAAGTTGGACTTTGTCTATGGCTTGTGCGACCTTCACCATTTAGCTTTCCAAAGCTTGCAGCTTCAGTGAATGCACTTGTCTGACTTTTGGACCACTGACCCACTTGCACGTGAATGAGCAGAAATTGACTCCTGGCACAACGGACATAGCTGGACTTTCTTCACAAAGACTGATCCTGACTGATCCTATCAATAGCTGCACTGAAATGGCAGAAGACTGTAAGGCAGAGCAGGAGTTCTGCCTTGTTCTGTCAAGTGGGATGAGAGCTACAAAGAGAAGAAAGTGAAGTCTGAAAATGAAGAAAAGAAAAATGTCTTGAATAGAACTTGATGGCCTGTAGCAGTGTGGAGCAAGAGCCTCTCTGATTCTGAACTTTTTCCCAGCATGAAAAAAGAGGTCTTTGCCACAGCTTACGCAGGAAGCTGCCCCCTTTTCCTTAGTTTTTGCTCTGTTTCTGCCTAACAGCAAGACCTCCTCTTATATTGAGTCATACTGCATTGACTGATCAGCAAATAAAGCCTGAAAACAAAGTCAATCATTCTTTCCTTTCGTGAGTACCGGGAAGATTTTTGCACATGATATGCTTCAGCACTGGTGTTTGTTTCTCCTGTCTTAAACTTTTTATCATTTTGGATCCTTTGAATTAGACAGGGCCTTATGCTGTTGGGACTCCCATCTGTGTCATAGCTTGGCAAAGAGAAATCTCAGTTCACCCTGAGTGAAAGTGGGTGTTGGAACACAGCAGTTGTGTTTGCCTTCTATAGGATATCAAGTGGCACGGGTACAAATTGCTACTGCAAGGCAACACAACAGTTTAACAAGCTTTTTTGGTTTTTAGGAAGGAACTAATTTTCTTAAATCCCCTCTCTGGATGCAAGGGAATTTTTACTGTTTCTTTCATGTTTACTATGGAAATCTACATGGAAAGGAAGGATCATGTGTGACCATCTGCATTAAGCAATCAGCGTAATGGATCCATCAAACTCTCAGCAATATCTTCAGGCTCCCTTAAGGTGGATTGTATGTGTTAATCAGCCAGTGAGTGCTAAATGCTGCTGCTTCTAAACTGGGCTCGCAGGGGCTTGAGGTGTCTCAGGGATCTGATGCACAATCTGGGGCTATTTATCTTGGAATGGTTATTGTGGTTCTTGTGCTGCCTCTTCTTTAGGAACAATTCAGCTGCCTATGTAGCAGGTCCGCAGGGTACAGCTGGCAAATGAAGGAAAACTGAAATTGGTGCAAGTGCACCATTGGCACTGAGCTGAACCTTGCATCAGTGCAGGACTGTGAAATCCAAATTTCACAAGCAGCTTAGCAATTCTGCAACAGGGTGAGAACCCCTTTGTTGCCAAAGAAAAGAGAATTAGGGGTACAACTGGTATGAGCTATTGCATTTGTCTGGTGATAATCTGCCCTGCTCAAGAGGTGGCATACTGAACTAGAGCAATTGTATCCTCTAGCCTTTCCCTCAGTCTTTCAGCATCCACACTCAAAAGCAATGTAGACAAGGAATAAACGATTTAAGGCCTTCAGTACTGCAATGCTTGGCTGTACAGAGTAGTCTGGGTCATGTTCTAGATACACCCTCCAGAAACAAAGGTATTTTTAAAGGAATTTATGTACAGGATTTTTCTACCTGCACAGAAATCAGGGTTTTTGCAACTGGGATTTTTCTGCTTATAAAGGACCCAAACAAAGAATTCTCAAAAACTTTTAAACTTCTTCTGATCTAATAAGTTTGTTTGTGTTGAACAGGAGCCATGGCTCTGACGTGCATGCAAATGCAATTGCATTTTGCATGCAATCAATGGCAGTTCTCTTTGATTATGATAATTTGATCAAGAGTATGTATTCAGATTTTCTGCTGTTCCATATTTATTTTAGGAATTGGGTAGTGGTAGTCTAATGTGAAAGGCCTTCATCCTCTCAGGGATGGGATGTGTAGTGACTGCCATGCTTCTGGGTTTCATTGTGGAAGCCCAGTCTTTAACAGCTTGTAGTATATCTGCTTGTCAAAATACCATTCTTCTTTTTCTTTTTCATTGTCTTTGTCATCATCATCAACTTGGTTAGGAATTTTTCATCTTCATGGCCTTTCAGACCGCAGAGATGGAGATAGCATGTGGGCTTGTGTTCATTTGTGCCTAAATTTGCCTTTTGATTATCATCTGACATAGTATGCCTCATTTTTCAGGGCTGTGACCAAACAATGCAGTGGATTTAAATTTTCCGATTCCCTACAATCCCATTTTATCCAGGAAGGACAGAGATGTTTGTCAAAGTCTTCAGTTTGTTCACTCCTTTGCCTTTAGTGGCTGAACAGATAACTATAACCATTGATAACCATGACCACTGATAACCATTGCTCTGTCTCCAGCCTTTTCTTCAGAGAGAAAAAAAGACTAGAAAAAGCTGCTGTTTACCTGCCTATAACTCACTGCAAGATATTTGGGACATGCTGAGGTACTGCTGCTGATTTGGTCTCCCAGAGGAGTTGGCAGTGGCAAGGTTGTTTCCCCTCCTGACCGTATAGAGAACAGAGAACAGGCAGAACAGAAGAGCAAAGCCTGCAAGCATGGCTCGCTCTGTGAGGAACATGTCACTGTGAGATGCCTCTTGTTGTTCCAGCCTCTGCTGCTTATAAAAACAAGTTGAATCATCCCAGATTATAGTCTGGCATATTAATGTAAACTGTGACTGATTTGGGTTACTTTTAATATACCAGGCTTGTGTTTGTTCAGCAACTCTTATGCAACATCTATGGTATTGGAGTGCAGGGGGCTGAACAGTGGGGAAAAGGAATGAGTACAGATGTCACAGGGTGAATAACTGGTAGAAGATAGACTTGCTAAGTCACACTGTCCACTCAACTTCCACTGCTATGCTGGGGAGAAACAGGACTGTTCCAGGCACATTCTGAGATATCCTCTCCTTGTGGTGCTGTTGTGCCCAGATGACTCCAGCTGAAAAGCCTTGCCCACATCAGGGGTTCCCATTATATCTCTCCTGAGAATGCAGTTTTAAGAGGCATCTTTTTGGCAGCCATGCCAGCTGACACAGCTCTTGCTCTGTCCTTGCATCACTAGCATAATTGCACTGGCAAACTGCTTGTAGGGTTGCTTGGTGCGCTGGTTCATGGAATTGAACTAGTTTTAAGTTGAACATTTTCCTTTGCAGTTGTACCAGCATAGCTGAAGGAAGATCAGCAGTTTTGGTGGTTTTTTTAAAGAGGTCTGTTGTCAGGACCTTCACACTCCTGGAGGTCCTTTGAAGGTATAATGCTAAAAAATTTTGGCAAAAGGTGTGCAGAAGCCTGCACAAGAAGGTTCTAGAAAATTGATATTTCCATTATATTGGTGACTCAAGGGGGATGTGTGACCATTATATCAGCAGCCTCAAATATTGTGCAGTGGAATCCCTTGCAAATATCTGAGGAAATATGTAGGCATTTTTTCGCAAAATTTACCTTTTTAAATTCTGCCTTTATTTATATTGAGCAAATGTGACTTGAGTATAGTCAGTAATATAAAAGATACGAGCTGGGGTTTTCTCGTTGGTGATGGTGGTGGTTGGTTGGTTTTTTAAAATGAATTACATTAAGATGAAGAAGAAAATAGCAGGTGGAAGAGTAGAATAAGGAGAAGGACTGCACCTGAAGCAAGGGTTAGGTTTGTGAGGAGGAGCATATGAGATATAGGAGAACTATTAACAATTTAGATTGTGAAAAGTTGGTTATTCTGCATCCCAAAATCTGGTGTACATTGGACTAAGCCTGAGAATAATAGAATGCTTTTACTGGAAATGAGGAGCCTGAAGAGCATGGAGCACAATGCCTTTAAGAGGGGGCCTCAAAGCGTTAGCGACTGCAAATTCAGCATTGAGAACAGGGACACTGGAGCATCCTAAGTAGAAATGGAACTTTTGTGGATGTTATTTAGTAAAACTGATTTCTTTTACTGAGCAGTTGTGAACAGCATGGTTGTTTTTCCCAAGAAGAGGTCACAGATTTTTTTTTTTTAAGGTCCAGCCTAGGTATAGTAGTGAGTGAGTTTCAAAGAAAAGATTGATGCTGTAAAAGGTAAGCAACCGAATCATTTTTTGGTGCAAAATTACCTCACTTTCCACTTCCAAAAAAGAAAAGTCAGCCTGGTGAGGACTTACTTGTGTTTCAGCTCACACAGATAAAGATTTGCAAAGTTTTTCATAACTTTAAGTAGAGTTGTAAGATTAGTAAGGTGGTTTGCACTTCTAAATGGCAAGGCTGCCACCCTGCCCATAACAATAAAAGGTTGGGCACTGGATGATACATTTTACTAATACTATAATGTCTGCCTTTAATCTTTTAAGCAAACATTTTTTCAAGAGTTGTATTTTTTAATTACCCATTTCTTGGATAATGGTTTAAGATATAATGCTTTAAAATACATATATATGTAGCTTGATTTCCATTTAACCAAATGGGTAAATCCTGCTTTAGAGACAATTTAATTGACTTTGACCCCAAAATAGGTCTAAAGATCTAAGAATTAGATCTAAGACTATAGATCTAATAAGATCTAATTAGATCTAAGAATTTAGATCTAAGATCTAAAGATCTAAGAATTTCTTTTATATGAAGAACAACCAGGGACTAAATTAAAAATATGCTTGCAGAGGTTTTATTGTAGGTAATTTTGGGTATGAAAGACACAAATTTAAACTGGCAGAAAATAGAATGAGTCTCGTTTGAAATAAATAGTTATATTGTATAATAAACTTATATATTACAAAATAATGCATTAAATTTTTAATTACCATATTTGATACATTTGTATTGAAATAAGTTTATTTTTCGTCCACTGTGAGGGAAAGGCGTGAAGTTGAGGTCAGCGCAGGAACTGGAAATTGGTATTTGGAACACAAGGTGGTGCCATTGTGTAAAGTTGTGCTTCTGTGGAGTTTCTGAAGGCAGTGAAGGTGAAAACGGTGTTTAAAAACTTGTGAGAAATGTGTGCAGAGAAGTTAGCAGTTTTAAATGAAAGATTTGTAGCATAGGATGAAGGGGAGTGTGCCTGGAGTTCTGGTTTTGTGATACACAGAAGGAAAAGGGATCTCTCAAGAAAGAGCTGTGTGATAAATTGAGGTTTTATTTTGACTTTAAGTCTGCTTGCAAGTATTTTCCTTTTTTGGTTTCAAAGGGGGAGAGAGAACTTAACTCACAGTGTGAATCTAGGAACCATCTCCCAGCAGCTTTATATTGTGAATATATCAAAACAAGCTTCTCTTGTGTTACTTCAAATACACCTTAAAATGCCTTAGGATTAAAGCAATCATCTGTAATACAATATCTGTGGCCCATCGTTGATTGGCTCAAAACATGAAATACAGCTTTTTTTCTTGGAACAGTCAGTGTGTTTCATTCATTGTCTGCTTTACCAAAATTCTGCATTCCTTGTCTAATCCTGAGATATTAAAATAATTAAGTGGGATAGTCACAGTTTCACTAATGAAGCATAATTGAGCTTTGGAATACTTTGATATTAAAATTTAAAAGAAAACATAAAAATGCATTTGCTGAGCATGTGCACATTATTCCTATATATTGCTGCCTGGTTTGGGCAGCAACTGGGGATCTGGTTTGCCTAAGGACATTTGGGCTGTCCTACCAACAATTTTTTTAGCAAATCTTTATCACAAAGTGTGTGCAACTGTGCTTATTGCATCTGTGAGAAGAGTTAGCTCTAACCAAAGTAATCATTATAACTTTAAGGTGTGAAAATTTGATTGCATCAATGTTTATTCTTTTAAGTAAAGTGGTCTAAAGAAAATCAGAGTTTTGCAACAGCCATTCAGATCTGGTTGCTGTATGTAAATGATACACTTTAAATTAACTTGTTGGAAGAAATGTTTGACTTTATTCAGCAAATGCTGTAGAATGATTGTCCCTATTGAGTCAGATAAAATATTATTTAATGTGCTTTGTTACTTAAATATATCAACTCCAAATAACAATTTATGTGACCTAGAAAACACCAAAGAGTTGGCGTCAATTTTCAAATTGCTTCTTTCTTTCAGACCAAGAATCCTGTACTGTAATAATGTCTTACACACAGGGTTGCTTATTATAGATGTTGCATGCACTTTAACTGCTGTGCAAAGCACCTCTCCCATGTAATTACACAAACATATTCTTAATTAATATGACTTGTGTTAGCGTGATCGAGCAATGGAATATTTTTTAGGTGTGTGTTTTGCAATCCTGAATGAAGGCTGACAAATGTGGAATTTAGTTACTAAATATCGCACATCTCGTGAAGAAATCCTTGGAAAGGACAAAGGCCAGGACAGCTGTGAGACTTCATGGCAATGAACTACCTTTAAAAGTCCTCAAATATGTACTGATGCAGGAATTGCAGTATCCCAGGCTATTCCTGATCCTTAAGGATCTATATAGAAAGGTGTTGTCAGATATGAAGAGTACTTGGGGAAACCGGAATAGTTTGTTTAACTCCATGTGGAGCAACTTTACTCTGTCAAAGTGAAATGTCTCTCTATAACTTCAGTGTGCTGGAGTGATGTATTTTGTGTTCTCTGCTTTTGTAATTTCACCACAGGGTATCCTGGAGGTAGGGCCTATCGTGCAATGTTGTGTTACTCCGTTCCTTGCTGTGGATCAGTTGCTTTTTTTTTATGTGTTTGTGCAATTCTTCATATGTCAATGCCTGTAATACTTGCAGAAATTTTGGTATTGGGAATGAAGCTGGAGAATTTATGGTTCATCTCCCCCTGTCCATTAATTTTGCCATTCCATTTTGAACTGCTGTAAGGCAGCACAGGCCATATGTCATAGATCATGATAATCATTAATGGAAATTAGGTTGCACGTGTTTAGTCTTGTAGAGAGATACTTTTAGGTCTGTGATTTTATAAAACTTTTGAAGTTATGGCCATACAGCTACTGAAGAAAGAGGAGCAGGTAGATGAAGAGAGTAATTCCTTTCCCAGGATATTTATCGGAAGCCACTTTGTTTGGTGGAGTGCTGCTTTAGAGATAGATCAGCTGGTTGCCGATGTAGATGAGGAAGCAGTGTAATGATGCACAACTGGGATGACCAGCAGTGGAAGCAAAAATTAGCAGTGTAACATAAGCCACTGAATATCTCTGAACTCACTCCAAAGCTGGGTAGACAGGGGAGTTCCTGGCGGTGCCAACAGGCATTTTGCCATTCCCATCTGGAGGCTCCCTCAGTTGCAAACTAGTTGAATATTGGGAAACAGCTATTGGGACTGTTGTGGAACTTTCTGATGCTTTTAAGGGAGGAGGCTGCTGTGAAATGCAATGGCAGTGGGGATGCTTTATAGAGTGCTCAACAGATTTAGGTGATGTTGGGTAAGCAAAAATGCCTATCCTCTCTCCCCTTCTCCTATTGCCCTATGCAAACAAAAAGTCTTGATGAGAAACAGTATTTTATAGCATGCCACAAGCATCAGGTATGGACAAATATACTTAAGGCCTCCAGCTGATACTGCCCATGGGAGTAGGTCAGAACAGATGTCAGCAATTTAGGATTGCTACTATGGGCATGATAGCAACTATGGATAAGCCTGTGCAAGGTGTCTTGACACTGCAGTATATCTTGAGGCAGCTCCCAGGAGATGGTAAAGACTTGTATTCCAAAAACCACTGGACAAAAAAATTGAGATAATACTGCTGCTGTTTACCAGGATGGCATCCCTCTCTGGGGATGCACCAGTGGAAAGGGAGCCCTGACTGTGCACCACTGTGAAGGAAACACTGGACGTGGCAGTAGGCATGCCAAAGTCTTTGCCTTTTGTTTTCTTATGAGATGAAGGTATGAAAAAGATGTGGCTCCTGTAATGTCCTGTGTTTCTCATAGTATTGAAAAGATGCATTCCTGGTTGTCTTTAAAGAGATGTTTCAGCAGGTCTGCATAGTCTTGGAGGGTGCACAAGTATGGATACAAGACCTGCTCAGATGTGAAGCAGTGCAGTGAGTGACAGGCTACCTGAAGGGTAGCTAGGAATGTGTCTGTAAAACCAGAAAGCCAACAAACATGCTCTATAAAATTACTCCTTTTCATTTACAGTGGCATAAAACATAAAAAATTTAGCTCAATTAAAGTATGAGGACATCACTTCAGGGAGGTCAGCTTAAGTGCCCTATCTGTTTGAATGTCTTTTTTAAGACAAACCCTGTGTTCTGGTGATTGCCCTTCCTCATAGATGTATGGCTTCACTAGAGCCATACTCATTTGGTTGAGTTTTCCCATGACTGCTCAATAACAGTACAGAGGGAAACCCACAGAGAATTAATCCAGTCATGGTTGTGCTAATTTCCAAAGAAGCAACTGAAAATAAGGGGAGTTTGTAATAAATGCAATATAAAACCTGTTTACATGACTGATTCTCCCTACCAGTTTGACCTTACCTCATTCCAGATTTCCCAGTTCTAGCTGAAAGCATTTTTGTGAAGAATGCTACCAGGAAAATTCCCTTTTTTTTATCTTGGCTATGAAAGACTTCTATGAAAGACCTTTCAATGGAACGGGGGAATCTGTCTAAATGTGTTGCTATTGAAGGAGGATTGGTTTATGGTCACATAGTTTGATATTCTTAGGAAGACTATACATTTAATCTTTGATCTAGAAATGATTTCAGGAGTCTGCTCATAAGCTAGAAGAATTTCTATCTAAATGTGCCATCTTCAGCTCCAGGTATAACCAGAAGAATTGTGCTTTTTTCTGAGTGAGTTTTCTCAAATATGGTTTCACTGGACAATTTCAAGGGGTTTCCTCTATCTTCATTTAGCTGGTATATTATTTTCAGATAAAACTATTTGTACAGGCTCCATGTAAATGATTTTTTGGTTCTGTACTCAGGGAGGAAGTAGATTCTCCTCTTCAAGATTGTAGTGGTAACACCAACACACTGTTTTCAGGACAGATATATAAAATTGGGTATTCGACCTGATGTATTCCAGTCTGATCTCCAAGAAGAGTAATTTTAAGGAAGGCAAGGTAAATCTTTATATATGAAAAGAGTGGTGCTGAAGATTTATTCCAAATTTTAGCAAGTGGATATGATTTTAAGCACTTGTTTTGGCACTTTTTTTTTTTAAGCTGTAGTGGAGCTTGAAATGATGAGCTTAAGTGGGAAAGTAAATAATTCTAAATTAATATTTTAAAAACAGTAAGGGGGTATATTCTTGCAAATGGGAGGAAAAAATTGTCCCCCACTCCTGCTTTTCAAAAACAGGGGGCAGCTGCTGATTTTAGTCCTAGAAGCCCTTTCCACCTTCATGTTTTCATAGTCATGGTAACAAACATTGCTCCCAATCTTTACACAGGGCCTCAGTCACTGCTTGCAGAGACTCCTGTTGACCCAGTTGTGTTTTGGCTTTTTGGTAGGTGTATAGGATAATTTCCAATTCTTTCAGACTATTTAATTTCCTTAATACTTATATCTTCAGAAATATAAATATAAATACATGCTGCTCTCAATCACAGTGAATACTGTTCAACCACTGTTGAACAAATTAACAATTAAACAAACATTAAACATTAAACAAATTAAACATTTGTTTAATGATGAGAAAAATCCAACTCAATCTATACATTATTTCTGTAAAATATGCGATTAACTAAACTCAGCCTTTATGCAGTAAACATGCACTTTGGATAATCTGTTCAAGGAGAATAATGCAGACATTACACCCATCCTGATATGTAGGAGATGATCCATGGGGAGAAAAGATACATGTGCATAAGTCAATTATTTGAGAATAGAGTCCTTAATTTCTTGAGGCTCTATAAAAATAATTTTGGCATCTGTACATATTTATTTTAGAGATATATGTGTAAATCTTCAGCACAGAGCATGGGGAGTTAACCATGGAACATTCATTAATGTTAATGGGATTTCTATGGGTAATTCCCCACACTGAAAATTTAGTCCAAAGAGATTTGAAAAGTGATGTTGAGAAGCAAGTTGGTCGGTTAGTCTCATTACTCTCATGTTATTAACTGCTTTATCTGCCACTGGCTTTGTATGAGCACTGAGATATTATACTTAACTGTTAATAATAAAGGACTTTGCTAAGTACACATTCTAGTGCAGTGGTAAAATAATGCAGTTATACCAGCAAATTTTGGATATTTTCATTGAAAAAAACCCTGCAAAACCATAGATTAGAAGGGGAAAATACCTATTAAGGAATTTTTTTAGACAGCAGAAATGGTTTACATTTCTAGTACAGCTTTAGCTGTATTTTCTTAAACAGTATTTTACTGTTGGGATGCAACTTCAGAGCTGGCCAGCTTGTGCAGGGGATTGGATCCACTGACTTCCATGTTACTTTTAACATAAATTATTGTAAGATTTAGAATTAATATGGCATTTTTCTTAAAGCAAATTAGCTTTTTCTTTTGTAAAAGTTGATTGAGATAAGAGAGGAAATTCAGTTTCTGTTTGTCTTTAAATGTTGAAGAATGGCTCAAACCTGGTAAAAAGTAAAAAGCTATTTTATATACTAAATGGAGAATATTGTTTTTAAAGGAAATACAGACTCCAGAGAAAAAAGTTTGTCAGATTCATGATGCTTTTTCCGTGTTATGGATGTGCTACAGAAACTGCATGTGAAATGTGAATATGTGTGTGTGCATACATATATCCACATTTCCCCCGCCTTTTTTTTTTTTTTTTTTTTTTTTTTTTTTTTTTTAATCTTAGCAGTTTCCCTTGCTTTTTAAGGGAGCTATTAAATTGCTCTACCAGTTGTGATTCAGAGCAGTCAGGAACCAGCCATTAGAGGGTGCTTCTGCACCAAGGAGCTATCTTTCCTTGAAACCCAATTTACTTAACTTTAAGTATGTGTAGATTTAACAAAGAATCATTTTATGTTTCCTGGAATTATCCATTTTCTTCTTTAATTTGCATTTCTTCCTGAACTACTATTCTTGGAATTCAGAGGATTAAGATGCAGATAACTGAAGGTGATTGAAAGAAGGTGGAATGATTCAAAACAGCAAAATAATTACATTTCATAGTTGTTACTGTAAAAACAAAAGAAAATATACATGGACCCCATGCAAGTGAAAAATGGGCTGGTCTCTAATTAATAAAAGAGATGAGCACCTGTACATTATAGCACTTGCCACATTATTACTGCCTTGTTTAGAAATACATTTGTTCACTATAACTCCACTGCATATATTTGCAGCAAGAATAGTAAAAGAGATGCAGTTTGCAAATTTCTGCCATTGCTAGTAAAGATTTAAAAATAAAACTCTCAGGGCAATACAGCTGTGTGGTTTTTTTTTTTCTCTAGAATCATCATAATTCCTGATTCAGTAGCAAACTTAAAAATGCTGTGTCTCTGCTTCAAGAATGTGCAAGCAGCAGAGTAGGGAACAGGATGTATAGTCATTTGTCTTAGGAATACAGATTTAAAGCCTGCACTTCTGACCCAGGACATTGGTGCAAGGTGAGTGAAGGGGAATGGAAATAAAAAGATTTCTAAGAGAAAATTCTGCTGTTATGGAATCAGTTCCTAAGACTGATTGAATAAAAGCCATTAAAATTCAGAAGTGGAACATAACACAAAGCAGTACATCTCAGTTCTATGCCCAGGAATGGTCACGAGCACTCAGCAAATAAATCTGCCACCTGCAAGTCTTTGTTAAAGCCAGCCCGTGGAGATGGTGATTCTGAAAATACTCCTCCTGGAGAAGTTGATACATCTTTGCAATCATTTTCAGATTCAAGGTAATGATTTCTAATATCCAACAGCTTTTGAAAGCTGCCCAGACTTCCAAAGACCATCTTGAATAAAATGTTGGTTGACAGCTGGGGGAACTGGCACAGAGCTTAGAAAGGAAAGGGATCAAAACCTTCTTCAGGAGCTTGTTTAGGAGCCATATAGCGTCCTAAACTTTAAAAAGGGTAGCCAAATGTCACTTCAGGCATAAGTGTCCACATCTTTATTGCACCAGTATATGCTGATATGCTCATAGTAGCATATGTACATGAAGGACTGCTGGTACTGCTGTCTCTAGTTTTACATGTACAGCACAATATCTTTCCTGAGATTGTGAGGACCTTTCTTCTTGAAAGGCAATGTTTACATTGCAAGAACACATGGAATTAAAATGGATGAATATTCCTGACATCATATTCACTAGCAACTCAGGAATTTAGTATTTACATATACATTTAATGTGAATTTCAGCATCAATGGGTGTGCTTTTTGAAGCTGACATGCATGGTTGTATAACTAATTTAATTCTGATTTTTCCAAGAGATTGTTTGATACTCATTTATGTCTTATGTACTTCTTTTATCTGTTAAAAGGTGTATATTTTTGCTTTAGTGCCTGCACTGTCTAGTTCTGACTCAAGTAATTTTTTTTCAATTTGAGAGTGAAATGTAGGCAAAAGTAAAACATATATCTTTAGCATGGACTGAATTATTGGATACTGTGAATTACTGGATGTTGGATATTCTGTTCTTTTTATATAAAATTTGGACCTTCTAAATAAACATATAGGTAACTGGAAGCATGTGAATGCTTTGAAAGTATTGCGCATTGAAGGTTATGTCATTTCATTTTAAAGGTAGTTGTTCATAGATTTTCAAAAACTTTTTTAGATGAGACTTATGAAAACAATATAAGAAGATACCAAGGAAATCTGTAATGCAACAGTTTATAATGTTTGCCCAGCAAACTTCAGCCCCAATCTGACGTATTTGGCACTATCCTTGTGCAAATCAGAATAGTATTGTACCTTAGAGCAAAATATTAGTGTGCACACTCCTCACACTAGGAGCCTGGACCAATTGACCCAGTAGTAGTTTTTCTTCTGAGCTGAATGATAGCAGAATCCAGTTTAAAGTTAGAAACTCTTTGAAAATGAGCTGCATGGATTTTTCTGCTGGTAGCATATTTGAGTAGTTGTTGTAAATCCCTGGTTGAGTTCACAACTGGTATTTTAAAATTAAAACCAGGTAACAATGACTGATTAATTTAAAGCAAGGTCTACCTAATCTTATACTTTTGTAAGCTAATTACACCTTCTGGTATTATGCTTTATAATTTTAACAGGATTGATTCCTTCAGTAAATATTTCTTGTATTAACAAGAGCTGCTTCATATGACTTTTTTCCAATAAGTACCATAAATCCATTAGTTAATGATGGGAGTAGAGCAAATAATTGCATTGTAATGAAAAGAAAGGATAGATGAAGAAATATACTTGATACTCTTAACTCATGACTAAAGATAGTAAGGAGACACATTCTTTTTCTGTGTATCTCATCTCCTTCAAATCTGCCCACTAGAAAAACACCCTCAATATACAGCTGAACTAGTAAGACAATAAGCCTGAAGCCAGAGAACATATCACAAGTATTATCTGAAAAAATAGGGGGATCCAATTCACATTTCTCTCCATAATTTGACTATGTGTTGTGAAGATACTGCAATTGTTGTTTCTGAAGTACGAAGAGTTGCATAAAAATTCATTATACTTTAAAATTTTCATTTAATACATAACACCTATGACTTCCACCACTACATTATTTTACAGAAGCTAAGATGAACTACTGGTTCATACCAGCCAGAATTTAGAGCTCTTGTGTGCATGAAACTGGGACTGGTGGTTGAAATTGCCGCTCCATCAATATCAATATCTAGTATTTCAAATAAAGCTACTGTAATGTTCTGCTTTTTCAGGCAGATGAAGTTAATAATAAAGTAGCACTTAACAGTATTTATCCGATGCTGATAGTGCTATTAGCAAGAGGAAAGTTTTCCTTAAAAATGTTAGATGCCATTCTTTACCTATGTGATCTCTTTGCAGATCCTAAAACTCAATTTCTCTTTTCTATAGATACTCAAATGTGTAGGAATGGTGCTGGAAGTTAGTAAATCTATTGCCTTTATGTTGTAGGACAGCTTTGAGACCAAAACTGTTTTAAATACTGGGCAAAGGCAACTGCAGGGTCTGACTGACAGCTGGTCTTATTCTGCTCCCATAAGAGGTAGAATGAAGCTGATTTGAGCTTTTGACCATTTTGGACCTATCTTGTTTGCATTTTTAATGAGGTAGTTTTCTGAAACTAGCTATACTTACAGACTGATTATTTTAATGTCGTGGTTTTTTCAAGGGTGGTAGAAGAGTTCGTAGTTCAGTCTTAAAATCTGTATATATTTTAGTTTATATACAACCCCACTGCTCAACAGTTTTATTGTAATTATGAAAATGCTTAAATAAATGCAATTTTTCCTTCAAAGTTATTTTCCCTTTTGCATATCTGCATAATTAGAATGCAACATAAAATATACTGTAACATTACAATCAGGAATTAATTATTGTAACATGAAATTTTCTTTTTTTTTTTCTAACTGCAAAGGTGAGTATGGCTTAAAATTGAAAAAATACTAGTCCTTTTCATAGAAACTTGTTTGAAGATCATAAAGGAGTACAAAAGAAGAAAAGCTTTTTGTTTGTGTTTGCAATCAAATCTTTCTTAAAAGGAAGTCTGACACACAGGCGTAGTTTTTTTAATATTACACTGAAGAAACCAAGATACAAGTCTCACTGGATTAACTAGAATTCAAGTATAGCAGAAAAAAAAACATTTAAAAATTAATGCTCACAAACAAGAATCTCAATGAGCCTTGAAAAAGGCTATTCAAAGGTGATTTTCAAATATTAGTAGAGCTTAATTTATTGCTTGCCTAATATATTGCCTGCATCTAAACAAAATAGGTCAACATAAATAGCTACTGGAAGTTATTTAAATGTAAAAACATTCTAAAAAGGAATGCAAAAACCAACATTTAAAGATGTTGTAGATCTAAAAATAATCCGCTTGTTCTAGTAAATTTATTCAACTCATACAATATATTCAGAAATACATTTCTGTTTTTTAAAGGCAGCTTAAAAATTTGCAAGATTTATAAATTAAATCAATGTGTTTACCAATGTTCTTTAGAAAATTCTTTAAACACATACTCAGTGAACGTGCAGAGTATAAAATGTTAAATGCCAAGCTGTACAGTTCAGCAAGAAATTAGTTGGTACGGCTCATAGACGGAAAACGAAATAGTTGTTTGTGCTGTATTTTCGAGTGCTGCTCTTTACCTGACGTCTGTACAGCTCTGGTTAGTTGGGTGATAGCTAAATCTGAAATATAATAAAAATACAGAAGAATCTTATTTGTTTAGGCACAAATATAGTTAAAATTCAGACTGAACTCTGTTTAACCCATTGCTTTGGACTTAATTGTTGTTCTGATCACTGTTTATTTCATAGCAGCCCATGCTGCAAGGCAGCTGATGAACTAGGATGCCAATGCATAGAGGCACAAATGGAAAGAAACAATTTAGATCTGCTGTCTGCAGCACTGCTGTAAACCCTCACATTTACATCATTCATTTTCAAAGAGAACTAGTGTTCTAAGTTTAAAGACCTGCCAATATATACTTCCTCGCGAACAGGAATTGCAACAATGGTAGGGCAGTGGAGCAAGGACTTTTCCTGTGCTTGGATTATTTGCAGGCCTTTCCACCTTCTTTCTGCTTAGCGTAAAAAAAGAGAGATTTTGTTTTCTCCTCCTTTGGCAGGTGATAAGAAAACATTGCTACAAAATTTTATGACCTACTGCCCTTTAGTATTGAAAAATTGGGTTATTTGCAACAGCAATCACTATCTAAAAGAATGTCGTAAAACAGCTTGACATTTAGTACTTCTGTAATTGCCTTATGTCATGTCAGCACTGGATATCTGCAGTTTGGATCACTTATCTACTATCTGGTTTATATAAAGGCCTTCAGGGTCTTTATCAAAATGTGTATATGAACTTTTCACTCTGTGAAGTAAAAACCCAGGTCAATTATATCTATTTTCTGTGACCTTCTTAACTTTTCACACCCACTCTGTCTGAAAGTTGTTATAGATCGTAATACTTGCCTGCAGTATCAGTTGGAGAATGGTTCTTAGCTTCATTAAGGTTGTCAGAGGTGTGGCTGATACATAAACTGAAGTGTCTTCTTGACAAATGGCATTACCTCCCTCAAATTAATTCTGCTTCACCATTGTTAATCTTATTATCTGTTCAGTTAATCAATAGCTGTCTTTCAAAAGAGTGGACCAATAATGTGTATTGGAAGTGTGTTTCTGAAGGCAGGAGCCACAGCAGTGTGGTAGAATTCAGTTTCTGATCCTGTCATCTTCTACTTGAATGATAACTCAGCAAAAACTCGGCCTCGGTTTTGACACATGAATAATCAATTTGGTGGCAACAAGTTACCCCATATAGATTTTCTGTAGTATTTTTGCACGTGTCCTTGAACTTCGGCACCCTCTATCTAGTAGACAGAGTTTTTAGTTCAGACCTCAGAGGATGAACTGGACAGCTGTCTAAGCCCACAATTCCCATTCTGAATAATGGCCCATGTGCCTTTTTTCCCAATTAATTGTGCAAGAAATAATTGATATCAGCTGGAGAGAAAATGTTTGTTCTGTTTTACAGAACATTTTTTAGAGCATTTACAGATTTTCAGTGTTCTTACTTTGTGTCAAATAATCATAATGTTCTTAAGGAGCTATATGTATATTTTATAGTTAAATATGCAAATATATTAAAGTATGAAAACTCAGTAAATAGAACTATAATCACAAAAAAGAGGATTATTTTCAGATTCACAAAACAATAAAACAAACGTCACAAAAATAATTTAATGGAACAGATACAGCTTTACAGCATATGGGAATAAATTTGCAGTGTATAATTTTCATGCCAGAATTCTTGAGTTCTCAGATAATGTATTTCCTTTCCATGATTATTCTGCAAGCCATATTTAGGCCTTTCTTGCAATAGAAGTTTCAGCGTGTATTTTGATACAGAGTGCTCCTGTGTGTTGTTCACCCATCGACAAAATAGTTTTCCTATTTAGATTGGGGAAGTTAGAATAATTAAAAGTATTTGCTTCATTCATTTGGTTGGCAAAAATATTCTGAATCATTAGAGTCTGAAGAGAAAGAAGTAGCAACAGTAAATATTTGCCTAGAGATTCAGATGTATGATCTTTTTATTTGTGTTTGTTAAATATTCTCCTAAACCAATATTGTAATATGAATTATTATTCACTGAATAGATTTGTAGAAGCATGCCTGTATTTCTACTTCTTGAAATCAGAGGTTGGTCTTAGTGACAGGGGATCTGATTTTCATTTATACTACAAAATCTACAGTTCTTTTCTCAGTGGAAAAGGGATTTAAAGGAGAAGTAAATGAATATGAGAATGAAGCCCACTGTGCTGCTGAACTGCTGAAGATAGGCAGGATCTCAGGCAGGGAGTTTCAGTGCCAGGAGCAGTAATTGTGAGAAGGGATTGGCTGAGGCTTGGAAATTACTGCAGGTGAGGGGTCGGAGCTCAACCAGAATCTAAGAGAAAGGGAAGAAAAGGAAGAGGAGCCCAAGCCTGCTTGTGCAGGGGAAGGTGCAGTGGGAGCAGAGGTATCAGGGAGCCAACACAGTAAGAGAGTGGGGACTACCAAAGCCAGCTTGCAGTTGTCATCACAGAATGGATTAATAGCCTACTTGATTCAAATTTGTGTTTGTTGATCAGGTCAGGCTTTTGCTTTGTGTAGCCATGGTGTTTTTGATCTGATCAGGAGTGACAGACCAGCATTCACTGGAAATGAAACTCCAGCCCAGGTGCAGTTTATAAGGCACTGCAGAGTTCCAATGATGGTACACACATCTCAGGCTTTGTCACTGCAATGTGAAAGATGGAGAATGGAACCTCTACTTACCAGGAAATAAAACCAAGCTTCTGCAATTAAATGAGCAAAACATTTAAGAATGCAGTCCCAATAGCTTATTTCTTGCATAGGTGACAGAATTACTGTCCCTAAAATCCAAAGAAGGGAGGATAGATCAGAATGCCGTCTTTGCACCCATTTAACTTCTAACCTAAAATTGTGTCACTCTGTGCTATTTACACAGTGTCTTTCATCCAAACATTCATGGAATTTAAAAGTGGTGTGACTATAAATTCAGAGCTGGTCTTACCAATGGGCCCATTGAGCCAAGGCCTTACAACCTGATTGGACTCCTGTAGGTAGTAAATTTCCACACAGGGGCAAGGAACTGTTCACATGCACCCATCTCATGCTCTATTCTAAGCATTTGGGCCAGTGTCAGAGATGAGAACTTTGCTAGATCATCCAACTGGGCACACAGCAACATTCCCCAACTGGGATAGATCTACAGAAAAGCAGTCAGGGCCTGAACTACCCCTGTGCATTCCTCAGTTCTGGTGCAGAGTCTTTCCTTGTGCCCACCTGCAGATTGGGTCAGCAATTTTCAGGAATTGCATATTTTTAACAATTTGTTTTGTGAGAAAAGAAATCAGATTACTTCTAGCTAATTTAGATTGATGGATTAAAAGCTTAAAAAGGTTAGACAGACACAAGGACATAAGCATCCTTCTTCAGAAACCAAATTAAAACTATCAATAAATGTGTATAAAATAAGCATTTTCTTGTAATTGCTGTGCTGGTGACACTTGGTGTAAGAACTTGGAGCTGTGCAGGAAGAATCTGGATTGTTTCGGATTACAAAATGAAGTTTTACAAATTCTCATTATTTTATTAACTTTTTTTCAGTATGTGTTTTATTATATATCAAACAGGCAGTGGCTTCATACAGCTATAAAAGGATGAAGCCTGTCTTGTAAGATTGGGAGAATATTTTGCATTTTTTATCTGTGAGAATATGATAGAGAAAAAATTTAACTGGTCTATTTTTAAATGAATAATACTAAAATTTAAGTCAGTGTAGCTAATCATGTAAAAGATGATATGTCTAAAATTTTATTTTTATTTTTTCTTTGTGTTTTACACAAAGAAATTGTTGTATCAACATAAAGCGTACAGCAAGTAGCTAATGATCTAATGCAGGTAGTTCAATCTAAAATTTAACTTCCAGAGTCAAATACTACATTTTTGAATCATACTTGTGCTGCAGGGAGTTTCTCTCCTTGGTGAAGGACAAATTGGTCACGAACAGGAAGAAAAAACAGGCAGTGATTTCTACTCCAAATATTATTTCGCAGAAATAGAGAAGTTTTGTAGGATGACTTGATGATTTACCTTGTTTGTTGAACTTTAGGTGTCTAAGTTAAGAATTAGCCATTGTGAGTGAGCTGTAGCAGTGCCAGAAATTGGATGTTAACCTTTGCGAGGTGGAGGAAGGGAGACAGAAGTAAGGTTGAGGGTAATCTGCTCTGGCATCCACAGCTAGTAGAGCTATTGTGTAATCAATCCAAAATTAAATGAAAAAATATGTATTTTTGTGAATTAGAGTTCATTGCAGCTATTACATTTTTCATTTCTCTGAAAAAACTTAGACCAGTGGAAGATGAATGCACCTCAATTCTGCACCTGGGATGGCGCAGCCCTGGATGTACAGACTGGGGAATGCGAGGCTGGAGAGCAGTGCCATGGAAAGGGACCTGGGGATCCTGGTCGACAGCAAGTTGAACATGAGTCAGCAGTGCCCTGGCAGCCAGGAGGGCCAACCTTGTCCTGGAGGGAATCAGGCACAGCATTGCCAGCCAGGCAAGGGAGGGGATTGTCCTGCTCTGCTCTCTACTGGGGCAGCCTCACCTGGAGTGCTGGGGGCAGTTTTGGGCACCAGGAACATAAAAAAGTGTTAACCTATTAGAGAGTGTCCTAAGGAGGCCACCAGGATGGTGAAGGGTCTGGAGGGGAAGCCACAGCCAGTGGCTGAGGGCACTTGGTCTGTTCAGCCTGGAGGAGACTGAGGGGAGACCTCAGTGAGGTCTTCCGCATTCTCATGAGGGGAAAGGAGGGGCAGGCACTGATCTCTTCTCTCTGGTGACCAGTGACAGAACCTGAGGGAAAGGCCTGAAGCTCTGTCAGGGGAGGTTTTTGTTGGATATTAGGAAAAGATTTTTCACCCAGAGGGTGATTGGTCACTGGAACAGGCTCACAATCCTGCCAGAGTTCAAGAATCATGTAGGGCCGGGAGTTGGGCTTCAATGATCCTTGTGGGTCCCTCTCAGCTCAGGATATTCTATGATTGTCTATTTCCATGGAGTAGGAGAACACCGAAGGCTGGCCTATGACAAGTTTTGTAAAATAATTCCTGGTATTGTATTATTTGCCAAGAAAATCCAATGACATGTAGGTAGTGAAAAGAGATTCCGCAGTGTTTTCTTTTATTTGGGCATTTTGTCCTATAACCTCTGCCCAACCCCATATCCGAAGCATCCTCATCATATATGGATGCCATTGCAGCAGTTTTGTAACTTTGCCATAGAGGGACCTGCTCCTGACTGACTTTGTATTTTACCTTGCTTCAACTCCTAGAAGTGTGCCCCAAACAATGTCAATATTTTGGGGGAGATCCCTCTAGTTTGCTGCTTTTTCACTAGGAATGCTGGTTTTCTGGGAGCATGTTGCTTGGCCCACCTTCAATGGAATAGGCAGATGGTCGTCACAGGCTGCCCTGTATCATTGCAGCTACAGGGTTTATTCTTCTAGGGACGCTTTGGATAATGTTGCCACAATGAGCCATGCTTCTGGCATATATACTGGAGAATTCAGGTGGTCTGTTGTAGTCAGCATCTCCTGTTCTCTAGCTCTAGATTGCTCCTAGTATGTTTTCAGAGGTGTTTTTGGGATGCATGCACCTTGGGAGCTGAGCACTGCCTTTCACAATACCCCTCTCTCCCAGGTCAGTATGGAAAAAGAAATGCAGCACCAGTGCCCTAGATCACTCAGGCAGTGCACAGTTTCTGATTATTTGTCATGACAGAACATTGGAGGTGTCAGAGAGGACTCTTGATATCAATTTCAGCATTTGCTGATGTTATAAAGTGGCAGTGCAGTTATTTTCTTATGCATAGTTACCAAACTGAGGATTTTTTTAAACAAAACAATCCTCATGCAGATACTGGCACAGGCTGACCATTGCAAAACATCTCCATTTGTCAGTAAGCTTTTGCAACCACTAAAATATCCCTGTTGTTTGTGGTGACATTGTAGAGGAAGAAAGTAAATGTTGTGTGAGCCAGAAAAAGAACCAGCTGTTAAGCTGAATTCCAGTTTTACCTTAACAGGACAGTTATTTCAACCAATTTTTCCAAATTCTAATCACTATTAAAGATTGGGGGATAGAGTGCTTAAAGCTCAATGGGAAGAATTTTTCTATGTTTTCACACCTACCTTCTTTGCAATTGCGGGGCCCAGCTTGTGGAGTAAAATGAATATTGTAAATCCTGAGAGGCACTTTTCAAATACGAAAAGATCACTTTGTCATCATCATCCTCATCCCCATTGTGCTGGAATATAATGATGTGGGAAATGGTGAGATATAGTTGCATAACTCTGAAAGTTGGCCTGTATTCCTTCAAAGGGAACAAGAAAGAATAATTCCTCTGAAAAAAGTACTCTGACTTGAAAATGACATATTTTGTTACAAAAGCAAATTGTCCTTTTTTATTTTTACTGTAGAATGTAACTAATCTGAAGGTATTTCATATTAGGGTTTGTTAGACTAGAACAGTATTTTTGGGCAGTTGTCCATTTTCACTGGCACAACAGTAACAAACATTCCAATAATTAGCTGATTAGTGAGTGCTCAGAGTCCAAGGAAAGGAAGAAGAAAAAATCTGAACTCTCAAGATTCTGGTAATTGACAAATCTCTTCTCCCTTTTTAGGCACAAGGAGAATTTTGCTTCCTCGTCATTATTCAGTGTGGAACTGAAAGGGTGTTCTTTAGAAGTCTGGGTTTTTGACGTTTTCTTGCAAAATTTCTTTTTTTCTCATTTTTGAGGACAAATTTCTTAAAAGTATGAATCTTGGACACTGAGTGCCCATTTGAAAACTTGTTTCTGCTCTTTGGCAAGTTCCCTCTATGTGTCTGAAAATGGCAAAAAAAAGGACTTGAAATTATTTTCTGATCTGTCAGCTGGGAAGGTACTCAGCAGCATTAAAGCATTATGGGATGGCTTTATATTCAATAGGAGGACACAACTTGAAGTGTCCATGGAGCCTACATTCAAGAGCTTTGGAATAATTTGGATGTTTTATGTTAGATTATCTGTCATGCCAAAGTCTTCTAGTCTTACCTTGTGTTTCGGGCTTGTGCAGCAAGATTTTGGTAGTGGGGGGAAGATTTTATTTTATTTCTCATTATTTGTTTGGTATTAAATTAAACTGATTTCTCCAAGTCCATCTTTTGTCCATGATGGCAGACAGTCAGTGATCTCTCCTTGCCCTTATCCTACCTCATAGCCTTTAATTCTATTTTCTCTTTCCTGTGCTGCTGAGCAGAGGAGAGAGAGCAGCTTTGGTGGGCACCTGGTGTCCAGCCAGGGTCACTTCACCCCACCTTACTTCGGGGCAGATGTACCTTCTCTCCTGCTGAACAGTTCATCTGCCACTTGAAGAAGGTGTGTGGGTTTTGTTTTAGTTAAGCCATGATAGGATTTTGAGAAGCTCTCTCAATTTGATGACTTCCTATTAGGGAGAGATTCTGATCTAGGATCTAATGGGCCCTGGGGATTGCAAGTTTTGTTTCACATGCTAACATAAGAAAGTAAGTGAAAAATTAGAAAACAGGTAAAATTGTATCATACAATCTCCTTTTACTTTAGTACTCATAGTCCATCTTTAGAAAAAGAGGGGCTGCCCATATCTGTATTTATTCCAAAATTGGTTCTCATGCTCAACAGACCACCATGCTGCTAATCCTGCATTTTTTTCCAAACCTCGTTCTCACCTAAGATGAAGGCATATTCCTTTTACTGGGTGTGTGGTGTGTGTTGTAAGCTTTTTTTGTTTGTTCTTGCTGTTTTGTTTTTGTGGGGTTTTTTGGCATAACCATGGGATTTATTAAGTCAGAAAGACTTTTTGTACATTTGGGCATCAGTGGAAAGAAAATGCTATTTCCACTTGGTGCTATTTCAATGGATTAGGCAGTTCTTCAAACATAAATATTAGTTTGAGTGATAATATCTTGAGGACTCCCAGCTTCCTTGGTGTTACCTGAGATTCTTGCACATATTTTTCATCATAGCACTCTTGACATAAAGGTCTAATACTCTATGTGATAAAAATTCTGCAATTATTATCTAAATTGATTCGTTATCTAAATGGCGCTCGTGGGAACCAAATGAAGATACTACTTCAAAAAAAAAAAAGGAAGTTTAAATATAGTACCATACTAGAGGTTGAGCAACACACTAGAGGTAGAGCAACTAAAGCTTGCTACATTGTGTAAACACCTGCATTGTGTAAGCACCTCTGCTCAGCCCAGCTTTCAGTGAGTCCTCAGGTTTAGAAAAAGAAGTGAAAGTAATTGGTCTGTTGGGCCATTTATGACTACAGCACTGCAGGAAATCACTCAGGGGAGTCTGCTGTGTCTAGGAAAATTCCCAATGCTCCTTTGAAACACAACATGTCCTTCACTAGGAATATTCAGAGGGATTGTTCAGAAAAACTTAGCAAGCAATTAATAGCAATAATACTTCAACTCATATTCTATATGCTTCGCATGTGGTTTTTTTTCAGTTCTAATTGATATATTCCAAGTGGTTTGGGTTGTTTTTTTTTATTTAGAAAGACATCATTTGTTTTGACACTAATGCCTGCAAATACTATGTTCAAAGCTGTTTCTTGGCTATATTGACACTTCCCAATGTACAGAGTTTAAAAAATTTGGCCTGAAGGTCAAATTCTCATATCTAAACTATGTATTTAGGTAGTGGATTCAGTTTTGCATATGTCAAGGTAATACAGTAAAAATAGATGATAATATGTATATTAGAAGCATCAACCACAAAGTTATTTGTTTTAGTGAGAGCAGCTGTACATTTAAAGAATTGTTGCTTTCTCTCTGTGTTTGATGTGTATGTATTTATATTACGTTACTTATCCTATTCTTTCCCATGCATTATTCATTTTAATTGTGATTAAAAACTACAGCTTACATGTAACAAAATATAATCAGTGCTAGGTTCTTCTAGCACTTACACTCCAAAATACTTGCTGTTTCCCTGGTGATGAGGATGCCTGGAAAAACCTGGAAAAAAAAACCCAAGGCATCAATGGAGGGTAAGAAATTGACTCATGTAGTTCCTTTCTTTCTTTTGCTAGTGTTAAGGCCCCATATATCACCATGTCCTTCTGCATGACTGAGATGTTTCTGTGGACTTTGAAGACCAACTTACATATTAGAGGTGAGCTGTTATTTGTTACTAAAAAAAATCGTCAAAACTTGTTGATGAATATTAAAATAATATAAAATTCTGAATACCCAAATGAAGTGTTTTTTATACATAGGAGAAAGAAAATTAGGAGCAATACAGTGTTTGAATTTGGTCAGCTTCTTTGCTTGTCTTGTCATGGAACTGGAGCATCCTTTCAAGTAAAAAAATGTTAAGATTATATTTGATTGGATGCATTTCTTTCTCAAGAAGCTGTGGCCTACTTGACTGTGAACTTCAGTTTAATGACTAGTTTGGGTGAAAGATCCACAGCCAAGTGGATAGCAGAGGCATTGTGATTTGTACTCCATGTGAAAATAAAAGTTTACTGCATGTTCTGGGTATTTCCCATGATTACTTGAAATTTCATACTTAAAAGGATACATTTGTCTTATTAATTGATTGTTCCAAAAGACATATAACTGATTCCTAGCTATGTATAAGTTACCTTCATTCATCTTGCCTTGCTGTTCCTAAAATATAATCCAAAAAGACCCCACTGGTATATAAGTGGACCACGTCAAAAGATTATTTAGGACACATCATGTCAATTGTACCATACAATAATTTTATTGAAGTATTATTTTGAATAATCTATTGATATTCAGCTGAATGTTGTTACTCAAATACTGACTCAGTGGGCCTTGACATCCCATCTTTGTGTGAGAACTGTCCTATGACAACTATAACGTCAAAAGCTCAGAAGCTGTATTTAATAGAAAAATCTGATGGTTTAAGTAAAAGCACAGTTGTGGTTTATTGTAATTTAAGGTCTACTGTGGAGTGTTGTGCCTATTTTCCACTTTTGACCTTCTTGCTTCCATTTATTCATTGCCTAGCTGCTTCATTCAAAAATTCTGAAGCAGAAGGGAGGATGATGTCCTGGTTTAAAACATGCCTACCTTTTCAGTGCCTTCCTACATTTTTTTTCCATGTAGGGAATTTTTCCCCATGGAGTACACCTGTCTGACTTCAGGAGGACACGGGTGCAGTGACAAACTAATTATTTTAAAACAATGAGACATAATGCTGTACTTAGACCTGCCCAATGGGGCTTGCCATGACAGGTGGCAAAAACACCCTTAAGTGTTTACCTGTCAGCCACATCAGGAACTGACTGATGGGGTTGCAGTCCCTATGCAGCTGAAATATCCAAATTTTCTTGCCATAGGAACCAGCTAGATGATAATACCCATAGATTAAGAATATTGGATCATTTGAAAGAGCAACTTCATGAGTTCATGAATCTTAAAAAAAATCTCCAACCTGTTGTCTTTAGCTCAGCTGTGTCAGTCATCAGAAGACATTTTTAAGTTATTCCAAGATACAATTTTCACCATGATCCTTACCTTTTCTTGTGAAAGAACATAAAATATGCTAATTAGGAAGGTGGTAGAAATACTTTTGCATGTGTGCAGCTGGAAGGGAATCGAAGGGAAATGACAGCTCCAAATAAATGGAAGATCTTGTCACATCCTTCTTCGTGCTTTCTCTGCTGGTTCTTTAAAGTCCCAATGGTATTCAGGCTATCTGCTGTGCTTGTATTTTAACACCAAACACTGCTTTAGCAGGCAAAAATTGAGGTGCTGAACCTTGCTTTCTAAGTTCTGTTCTGTTTCTAGTGCCACCTCCATAATTTAATGTATTTACATTTAATTGTACAGATGAAGACATTGGGATCCACCAGTACTGTGACAAAAAAGAACCAGGTAAAATAGAAATAACCATAACTGAAACTAAGCAAAGCTTCAAGGTGTTCAACGTTTGACACCAACTGCTTGCTCTTAAAAATGCAGCTTCAAATTACTTGTTAGTATATACCTCTGTATTTCTGTGGAGTAAGGAAACAAGCACAGGAAGTTTCTCTCCCCAAACTAATGTAGAAATATTTTAAAACTTCTTAAACCACAGAAGGGAAAAAAAAAAAAAAAGAAAAATATTCACATGAAACCAACCATTATGTAACTAGAAACCTCTGTGTGATTTTACACTCTTACGGGTATTCTTACGGGTTTTAAGATATTTTGTGTCGTGTGGAACCCAGCGCACGGCCAGGTGATCGCCGATCCCTGCGGAGGGCATCTCTGCCTGCCCTCCGGAATGGCCATTCTGGGGCGAGCGATCCATTTCCTTGATCTGATTAATCCTGGTAATCCTACAAGTTTCCCCACGGGCCGAAGGGGCTGTGGGGCTGGAATTCCCCCCCTTTCCGCCCGTCCCAGTGCTGTGTCACTTGAGCCTGTGCTGACGGACCGACGGACCTGGCTCAACTCGCTCCTTCCTGGCGGGACTGGGGCTCGGCGGTGCCAGCCCACCTGTGCGGCAGTGTCAGCCTTTTCTTTCACTGCGAATTTAAGATACCTGCCTTACAGGGTGAAAGCATCGGGGCTGCCTTGATTGTTTTGGAAATTTTCGTGTTTTGTCCAACTGTGCTAGTTCTCTCTCTAATATTAATATTTGCTGACAGCAGTTGTAAGGATTAATTCATCTTTTCATCCTCTTTCCTTTAGCATCACAGATGAAGCACAGTTTCTTAGAAGAGAAGCAAAAGTTAGCAGAATGTAAGGATATTTTCTGAGTTTCTTCTTACAGTAAGATCAAATGGCAAATTTGGATTGGTTATGCCCCTGGAACAGCATTTAAATAACCTCAGACTGCTTCCAATGTAACTTTCTGCATATGTCATCTAAGACTGATGATCACAGGACTGCATAGCACAAAACAATTGAAAATTTGTAATTATTCCTTCCTCGTATATTTGCAATCTGTTTTTTTTTCCCTGTCCGTAAGAATGGTAGTGTGTATTGCTTTACAAATCCATTGTCAAAAGGAGTCCCAAAAATAATCCAGATTTTTCTTATGAAATTTGCCTAGCAGATGAGCAATAAACATTTTCCCAATCATCTCTTGACTTGCAACACGAACTGGCTTAAAGCTGGAAATTGTAACTAAAATACTTTCAGCCAAAATCAAATTCCAGACTAATAATCAGCTGCCTTCATAGGATGGTTTTAGCTTTGAAACATTTACACTGTCCCTGCATTACCTGGTTAAAAGCAATTTCAGTTCATGCTATCATACAGCAGTACCGTGACAGTTAACGATTTTTATGTCAGTGCAACTTTTCTTTAGCTCAAGTTTTATAACTCCTGCATTGCTCAGAGCATTCATTAATGTTCAGACATTATTACATGACAACTCTGAAAAATCTAATTGATTTTTTAGACAACTTCACAAAGCAATGTCTATGCTGTTAGCTTATCCAAATGAAAGTTCCCATGGAACTGTGCACGCATATGAAGACAAAATGTGTTCTGGAAGGATTAGTTCTTCTCATACTGTAAGGTGTGTTTGGAGCAGGTTGAAGCCCTGCTGGGGTCTTCATCCCCTGCTTGGGATGGGTGTGAAGGTGCAGCCATGTGGCAAATCCACACCCACTGCAGAGGATGCTGTGTCAGGCAGGATCAGTGCAGCTCTGAGAAGGTGGGGAGCTGAGGGAGGGTTTGAGGGAGGGTTTTAGGGAGGGAGGAGCCTCACAGGTTTGCATCACTTGTGCTCAGTGTAGTGTTGTCCCACAGGGCTGCATGTGTGAAAGAAGGAGCAGGCCCAGATAAACCCTGTCACCAGCAGCCCCAGTGGTGCCTTTACACATGTGACAGGCAAAAGGAACTCAAGCTGCTGCGCCTTGTCCCTGGGAATGCAGGGGTGCCTCCGGCACAAAGTCTGCATAGCACATTTTGCAAAGAGGAGCACTGGGGAACTTTATTCTCAGCTGTTGATTTGTACAGATAGTTTGGTATCTGTCCAGGCAATTTCCCATTTTGCATATGTGGATAAATATTCCAGTATTTATGAAGGCACCCATTGAAAATGTGATCTTACATGCCTAATTAATATTATCATAACAGTTCCACCAACGCTGGCTTCAGTCCAGTGAAACACAAAGAGAAGTTGTATGCTGGTGTCCTCTTTTGTTGATGTATGAAATCCTTCATTTTTTTCACTGTATAGCACTTCTATTGTAAGCTCCTTTTTGCAGGGAGGTTTAAGCATAACTGCTAAGTCATTCAGTCTGGAAGTTGGCATACAAACTGACAGCTTGGAGCACAAAACTTTTCATCAGGTTTCCTTTAAATAGGAATAGATTATAAACACTGTGTTCTAGTTTCTCATGGTTTTATTGTACACTTATGAACAGAAAACTGCTCACTTTTAAATGAAGAAATTTCACAAGTTATTAGAGCCTGATTCTCAGCCACGAAAGAAGCCAATTACTGGCAATTCCAGAGGAAGCTTTGCCTCCTGGTTGCTAGAATTAATGTATTAGGCCAGAATTTTCACAGTAGTGTGCTGAACACTAATAAATTTGTTAAAGGACTTCAGAAGTCATGCAATTTCTTTTTTGCTTGACTTGGCAGATTCTTCAGACCAAATTTTCAAGAACATCCTATAAATAACTAGACTCCATAAGTTATGGCATTCACATTTGCCTGTTGTTAATACTTCTATATATTCATATATTCATGCATATATTTTGCAGACATGTTAGTGCCTGCTTTTTGAAATTAGGCAATGAAATATTAGTTCAGAAGAATAGAATCTGTTTAGGATGCTTGAAACTTGAAACTGAGTTAATATACTGAACAGCAGATACTTTTTCGCTGCAAGTGCCTAGCAGCTGGGTAAGCTTTGCACACAATTGCCATGAGGAAATCATGGTCATTGTGGATAGAGCACGCCAACTGTTCCTATGATTGAGCCTTCTGAAAACAGATCCTTTGACAACAGAAACCATTTCCTTCCAGCTGTAGGTAAGCTTTACATGTAAGGTAACTCCTAGAAACCTTGAGTTCGTGTTTCCACAGAAAAGGAAGTTCAACTCATAGAACTTTTTAAAATGACATTTAAATGTATGTTTGCACACGCACACACATGTATATGTATACAACCACTTATATATACACATTTCTCTACCATCTTTATTTTTTTCCCCTCTTTTATTTGACAGCTCGGGATTATCCTTGGATCCTGAAAACCAAGAGACCAGACAAACTGCGAGATGCACTCAAGGAGGTAGAGGTATGGTTCAGAAAGGTTCAAGCACAGCAACATTTACTCTGGTTTTCAAATCTCTTTCAACAGCTTTAATTTTCATAAAGATCCAACTCTCCCAGTGATGATAAATGTGCTTTTGTCTGGTGGGCTCTTCTAAAACAGCTGCATCTTTGTGTGGCATTTTTCATCTGTAAACTGGAAAATCAGAAGTCTGTTAACTGATAGTGACAGTGTGTGCTGCCAACTCCGCTCTCTGTTTTCTATTGTCCTTTAGGACTTAATGCAGAGCAGTCCATGTGTGCTGAGCAAATGGAAGAACAAACATACCTGTCAGGTACAGTGTCATCAAAAGGTCTTGCACTGTTCAGTTGGTGGTAGGAGCAGTAGTGTTAAAATGGTAACAGAGAAAGTCACTGGAGTTCTTTTAATATATGGGCCCTTGTTAAGTAAATTTGGTTTATTTAAATTTCTACTCTGAAAAACATGCTTCAGATAAAAAGCCTGGGGCTTTATCAACACAAAGAAATTACATTAAAAGGCCCTGATTCTGTGAGAAGAAGATGATGATGATGATGATGGTGGTGGTGATTACTATTATTATTCTTAATTATTGTTATTGTTATATTCCTATTAATGTTTGGGGAAACTGAAAACATCCTGTACCTCCAAATTGCAGGCTGAGGGAGCAGCTATCTTTTAAAATATGTAGACAGATCTGGAATCTGTGTTATATTATTTTTATATCTTAATTATCTATGTATCTGTCACAAATCTTTTTACTTTATGCTTGTATAACATGAAAGGGAAGTTATAACTCTAAACCAACTATATCATTAATCAAGTTATGGAATGAAAGATATTGTGACATGTGGCACGCATATAGTTATGTTCTCTGGCTATATGAGTTCCACATTTGTGTACAAGAAACCCTTTGTCACATCCTCACTAAGACAGAACAGTAGGGCAGGGAGGAGAGCTGAACATTAAGTGCTCCATAGTCATGTGCTTCTTCTGAAAAACATATGTAGTGAATTTTATATATTTATACAACCTTCATGAGGAAATGCACCATATTTGAAACTGCTTTGGCATGGGGAATACTTGTCAATATTACTGTTTCAAAAAAGGAACTCTGTCTTCTAACTTCTATGCTTTTTCAGACTCATAATTTTTTCTTCTTATTCAAGTAGTTCCAAATGTGTGTCAGCAGAATGATTGTTAAATATCCAAACACTGTACAGATAAAATTCCAGAAATGCCTTTAGGAATAGCAAAATTTTTAATGCTTGACATGCCAAATGGTATGTAGTCTTTTCATATCAATAATAAAAATATGATTGTCTAAGCTACATTTGCCTATCAGATCTTACTGCTAGTAAACGTATATCATTCACATACAAATTACGTAGTATACATCTGTGAATGTTAATCTTCTACAGCTGATCTAAATATTAATTGCTGATTTGGGGGAATCATTTTTCCTGTTATTATTGTTCTGATTAGGAAAGGAATTTGGTTAAGAAATACCAAGTCAATTAGCTGTGAGTGCATTCATTTGCATCCCAGTTTGCTGTCTCTTCATTAGCTTTCCTTGTCCATTCTTCCTTTATCATTTTCCTTCCCCTCCCATTCATCAGCATCCACCTGCAGTGTGTACAATACATACTTTAGAAAAGTAAACTTCTTGCCAGGATTGTCGTCCTGTCTTTACAATATAGCATCTTTGGCTGACTATGAGTTCTGTGTAAAGATCTTCTTTATTTTTTGACTTCACATCCTCTAAGTTATTTCAGGCTTACATCAACATGAATGAGACAAATACAATATAACTTATTTCTTCTACAGGATGGGAAAGAAGAGAGAGGGTGTTTTCATCATAGTATATTAGGTATTGAACCATGTAAAGGGGTAGTTTAATAAATTGAGTACTTGGGGTGTTTTTTCAGATGGCTTCTAAGGCCAGAGTATAAGTGATGGTATGGATTATAATATAACCAGAGTGAAAGTTATGGATAAAAATCATAGCCATTTCTCTGTCCTTAAATTCTGCTTTTGGTTTCTCAATCACAAAACAAAATGTTTTTTGTTTAATAGTGACTGATTTTTGAAACCTCCAACAAGAGTTAGAATGTTTTGCCAAAACAATTGTGTTATTCCACTTTCTGTCTTCCTGAAAATAGAAGACCTCCAACAAATGGCAATAAAATAGAGAAAAATGAACCATTTGGAAGAGTCTAGAACAGAAAAGCTGTCTTCTATCAATATTGATGTCAGATGGTTTGTTTTTCTGCTGCTCGTCTGTTTTTGAGCATTTGGCAGCAATAATTGCACTCTTTGATGCAAATGTTCTGAAGCTTCTGGAGAAGATGTTGTATATTTATTTTTTAATTTTAAGCAGAATACTAATTAACTGTTTCAGCAGAGAGTGCTTACCACGCAGTAGTGTCATCTGTGGCATAACACTGCTGTATTCACAGCCTTTTTTGGATGAATACCAGAGCTAGTGGGAAGAGTCCATATTTGCATTAACTTTGGAGAGTTAAAGCAATGTGTTGGACAAACAGCATGAAGAACATGTAGGAAATTACCCTGATTTTCATAATTTCAGTGTTTGGGGCTAAATTTGAGCATGGTTTTAATTATAGTCTCTATTTTTCTTTTGTTTTTAGTAGCAATACAATGTCAAATAAACTTCTTTATAGAAATTAAAATATTTAACTCAACAGCCACATTTTCCCATTTTGCACTAACTGTTATTTATATTTGGATCTGCCATATCTGTAGCTGAACCAGGAGCATTTCCCTTTGTATTGTAATAACAATGTGCTATCCAAAAACTCAATGACTGCTGTACCTTTGAGCAAGACAAATGGAAAGAAAACTGAAAGGTGATGCAATGAAAACAAGATTGTCCTTTAAAAGATTAGTGTGATTTCCCTCAGATTTTATGTAAAACAAGCGTAGGGCTGCTGCCAGTGTGCCTTCTGTAGCCTAAATCTACCACTATTCCTAATCCCTCACTCTTCCTCCAGCACTTTCATCTTAGAAGTGGCCCACAGGCAAAAATTGGGGGCTGTAATTTTAGGTGTGCGTCTGCTAAAAATAAGTGTGCTGTCATGTTAACTATTTATGTGCAAATGGCCAATTAGACTTCATGCATATGCCCCCATGAGAAATCCAGTTGTTTTGCCTGCAGATTATCTTGTCCATTGCATGAGTGTATTTCTCAAAGTTGGCTTTTCTATATGAGTTTGCTTAGAATGACCATAATGCTGGCCTGGTTTTCTACCTTTGTTAGTATTTCATTTTATGCATCAAAGTTTATCCTATTAATTTTTTTTTTTTAATGTGCAATCAGTGCATTAGGCGTTCCATTGCCAAACATTGCCAAAAAAACCCCAATGACCTTTAGTTTTGCATCCTAAGTATACATTCCAGCACTGCTTAGAGCTTCTGAAATAGATGATGTGCCAGTTCATGTAAGTATAACCTAGACAGTACAAGGATTTTTGTCCAGGAGCTTGCTCTCATATTTAAAAGAGCTTAGTTGAGTCCTTAAGGACTGAGGTCTTCTCTTTAGCTCTGTTCTGATGGGATCTGAACCCACACCATTTCTGTATGGTACTTCTGACCCCCAACTTTGATGACCTATGTTGAGTTGCTGAAATAATCCTGTAATCTTCAGTTAGCTGATGTCAAAGGAAAATAAATACACCATAACAGAAGGATGACAGGAAAAAGACAAGAAGTCTTTACAATAAGATGCCACTGTACTTCTCAGCTTTCCCTGCCAAGGAGTAATAACTTAAGGAATTAATTTTATCAGTATTGTTGAGTTTACTCAGCTCAGCTCTGGCTGCTTCTTGTCTTGGACTCCTCTAATTTTTTGGAATACTTTTAAGTTTTGCCACAAAATCATGAAACCTTCCTATGAAATTATGCCATTGGTTAAGTTTTGGTTTTACAATATAAAGCAGTAAAAATAAGTGAGATCTAGCTGAAACATTTGGTTTCCAAATTTTTTTAGTTTTACGTTTGCATTATGATGTTGAATTAAACGCATGCCAACATTGTTATACAGTTTATTGTATAAAAGCCAAGCACTAGCTATGAATCATATCTGTTACCTGCTAATGAAAAAGATTTATGTATACTTTCCTAAATTGTTTTGATTTCATTTAGTTGTATTTGTGTTGCAATTTATGTATGTGTATAAATAGTTTTTCTGTTGCCATCATCGACATACTTAGAAATGGATTCTGAATTGAGATCCACAGCAATATTTTCTTGCTTGTTCTATCAGCTACAATGCCCATTATCAAACTGATTTAGTAAGACATGTGGTGACATAGCGCATTTGATATCAAAACCAAGACATTCTGTCTAGAATATGAGAAGCCAGCACCCATCCCCAATTACTAAGAGGAACACTGCCCTCATATTAAATTCTTTTGGTTGCTTTTGATCACAACGTGTTGTGTGGTTTTAGATACTTGGAGCTAGAAGTACAAATGCATTGATTATTGTGAAACAGTAACATGTAACAACAATAACTTCATCTGTAATAAGTCATGCAACACAGTAATTACAGTGGGGTGGCTAAGAAAGAAATCTGGAACGAAGAGGTGGGGAAAAACCCTGGGAACCTGCTTGAACAAGTGCTTTGCAATTCTCTTCTTTTGCATATTCCTTTGTCAGTTGAGCTCTCTGAGGGAAAACAGTTTGCAGCAGTATTTATCACAGGCATATTTTCCTTCTCTTCCAATTTTAATCAGATAGAATCAAATCCTGGATTTGCTCCACAGGTATCTTTTTAGGTAGAAGGGCTGATAAGCAGCTGAGCTGCGTGAATGAAGAGTCATGGGCTCAGTCTTCTGAGGATAAAGGGATCCACTTAGGTTGATGCATTAAGTTTATGCTTTAGTTGTACTAAAAATACCAGAAGTCATGAACCTGTACTTAAGTCTTTTGCTTAATAAAAACGATCTCGAATACATATCGGAGCGCTTTGCTTTCAGGGAAGGGCTAAGTCTTCATTTGAGTATCCTTTGCTACTTATGCCTTTCTTGCTCAGTGGAGAACAATTTTTGGCATATAAAAAAGATAATCCTTTCTATCAAAGTCTTCACATTCAACTCCTCGGTAACAGAGAAATTAAGTGGCCCTTCCTTCCCAGTGTGTAGAATAACCAGATGCCCGAACATTTTACTCAGACTACATTCAAGTACAAAGTTTCTGCCTTATTCTTCCAATGGGTATGAAGTGATGCTTTCGTATTTTCTTTAGGACCGCCTTGTGACTGTTTAAGCTCTGGACATAGCTCTCCTGATTCTATTTTTCCCATCACAGCACTTCAATCTTGAAAATTTATGATGAGTTTCATCATTGTGAATTTCTTTCCCTAATTTAATATCTGTTAGATGGAATGATGTAGTGCTTTGTGTAAATAATGCCTCCAACATTGGCTTTTATTCTTTAGCATTGATGGGCTGTTCCCTTTGGAGTTGGATCACTGTGCATTCATGTTCAAGCCAAGTTTGCAGTCTTCCCTGTTTGCTTTATATTCATCCGTGCTTGTGACTGGACTGCTTCCATCCACCACAATATGAGCTTAACTAGGCAAGGTTATGTGTGACAGCACCTAAATCTTATTTTCATGGAACAGTCTTTGCACAGACTACACAGAATGTAGCAAATTGAAATAGTGGTTTCAATTTGAGCACATAAATATTTCCTCTTTTACAGAATATCTTTGATGAAAGCACAGAATCATATAATCATTTAGGGTTGAGAAGACCTTTAAGAGTGAGTCCAGCTGTTAACCTAATGCTCCAAAGTTCATCACTAAAACCTGCCCTTAAGTTGTACATCTACACATCTTTAATATCTCCAGGAGTGGTGACTCTACCACTGCCCTGTTTTCTTTAAGTGCCTGCCTGTACTTTATTGTAAACTCTAAGAACAAATTTTTAAAAAAACTCATTTCTAATCCAAAGCATTTTTAAAGGGAGATGGATGAAATACTAACCTTGCATGGCAATATGGTGTGTAAAGTCTCTGATTAACTTTTTGAATTTAGACTCTAAAAGTTCCTAGAAGAATAAACTTAAACCTATGGACCAACCACTCTAACTTATTATAACAAAGATTTGTTAAAATACAATTTAAGATTTCCCAAATATCTCAGAGTTCTGAGGAGAATGATGAGAAAGAATGTTTTGCTGTAAAATGAAAGAAGGAGGAGCACAGTGGGAGAAACAATAAAAGTAATGGAAATGATACTACATTTACCTACTGTCTGTGATTTTGTCATGCCATAGTGATAACACAGAGATCTATGCAATACTGAAAATAACACTGGTTTAATGACTAGTTTCATAGATGTAAAGCAAAGCACACCCATTAGCACAATATTTTATATTTATATAAATGTCTTATCACGAAACATTGGAGAGGTTTTCATTGATTTCTATTCTAGCTCTGTAACATGTGTGATTTATGCCATTACCAGGAAATTAATACATAGGCATAAAGTGAATTTACACCCTGACTGCACCATCCCTCTTGTTGGCTCATAACACTGAAAGATTCGGGGTGTTTTACTCTCCTCTATCAGGCTGATATCCATTAAGTTGTTTAGAACTGAACTTTTTAGAGTATTTATGTAATTTTGCTTCATTGTTGCTTACATCACAGTTTGATAGCTCCTGGGTTTCAACCCTCAGTTTTTTCAGCAGGTTTTTTTGACAGTTATAGACAACTACAGTCAAACCTTGCTGGACTTCATGTTACCAAGTTGGAAATAAATTGTGATTTTATCTAATCTAACTTCAACATAAGGACAAATTGAAGTTTTGAAAGATTGTAATAAAAGCTGCATGAGTGTAAGCGTGTCTAACATTTTTACTAGGACAAAACCTTAAAGGACATCTGTCATGACAGGGAATATTGAAACATTGACTATATGTATCTGTCAAATTAATGTATGATTAGGCTTTGGCAGGATGGGAACTGATCATTTGTTCTTAGAAATTAATTTCACATCAAAGGGTTTTATTTGTTTCTACTTCACACATTGTTAGAATTCATTTTTTAAACATATTGGTTAAAGGTGTTAGGGCAGGAAAATAATTTAACTACACTTGTTCTGTTCTTTGAAAAGCACAGAGGTATAGTAATATAGCAAAATATGTGTAAATGAGAGTTTCGATAACTAAATTATTGGGAGCAGAGCATTGCACAAGAGACATGCCCAATTATATCACTCCATTCCTGCCCCCCATACTTTTTATTTATACAATCCAGTGGATTTCACTGCAAGTTCTAAAGATTATAATTCAACCATATTTGTCTCACAGCTCCAGCACAGAACAAACACGGAATTTTTTTCTGCCAAATTCTCCAGGAACAAGTGTTTCTTTAGTAGTTAAGTTTTTTAAAAGCACATGGATTTCTTTAAAAATCTACTGTTAGGTAGAAGTAAGAGATGGAGTCCCAGATTCCTGGCCTTTGGTGGACCCTCTGGACTTGTCTGCAGAGGTCTTTCTACTGAGAATTACTTTTACGGACTTTATTTTCTGAATTCCTTTGCTGTAGTAGTTGCATTCAGAAAATGACTAATGGTTTAATTATGCAAAAATAAATGTTTTTTATAACTCCTCCCACTGAGCACTCTCATAGAAGATATTGCATAAGGAGCTGATAAATACTGTGACTTAGTCTTCAGGATTATATGTATCATTTAATTTAAATTAATTAGGCATGAATATTCAATTAACTCTGAAATAACCCTGTCCAATAGTTTAAATTCTTTCTTTCTAAGAGAGACATCTAAAACATAATGTCAACGAGTGAATGGATTTATTGGGAGCTCACAGTTATCTCTGTGGTAGGGAGCAATTTTTATTTAAACAATATATGAATGATCAGAAATAACAAGAACAGCTAAAAGGTGCTGGTTTTAATCTGTGATAATAATAATATAGCATTGTATTAAATCCTACTTTATTTTTTTACCTTTTTTTACTTTATTTTTTTGCAGGCTGTGCAGTTACTTTGTACAGAAAATATCAGGTGTATGGATGATAGAGTGATCAGTGTAATTCCTTCCCTCCTTCAGAAGTGTTCAAGTGTTCAGCACTTCTTTTTCATTGAAAAAGCTTTCAAAGTCCTTATAAGACATCTTCACGTCAATGATAATTCATTTTTGTAATTTTGAAAATTAGATTACTACATAATTGATGGCTGCTTACATGTACCTTGGAATGTTTCACTTTATTAATGATTTTTGATGTCTTGTTTTCTCACTCTTTGGATTCAGCTCCTCTTTCACTCAGGTATTTTGGTGTCCCTAAGCCTTTCTGGGCCACAGCTGGAGAAGGTGGTGATTGACAGGACCCTGGTGGGGAAGCTCATCTCCAACACCATCAGTGATGGTAATTACACCCGTGTGCAAATCAATTGCCTACATTAACAATAGAGTAGAGAAACAGTATGTCAACAGGTAGACTAATTATTGCCACTGGGGATTTGCAAACACAACAAGTAATTGCATGTAATGCTATAGTTACAACCCTCAGGACTAAGAGCACTTTAAGAATAATATTTAACATCAAAGTTTTCAGGCTTGTCAAATGTTGCATGGGTTTCTAAAATTCCGTTTCTTACACACTGTAATCTCTGTGAACATGCCATTTGAACTTGTCATGTTTGTTTTGTAAGTGGGAAAATGGGACAGAACCAAACATTAGCCAATTGAATAATTGCATGGGATAGTTATTATTAAAGTTGTTATTAAAAAAGGCTGGATAACATTAGTTATGTGGAGGTGTTCTGATTTAGTTTCTTGACACCCAGAATCTCCCTATTGTTATTAATTAGTGAATGCTAAGAATTAAGTTTCCATTTAATGCAGAAGAAAACTTACAAAAGCGTCCATGTTTTCCATAGCTTTATGATATGACTCATATCATTGAGAAATCAACTGGTATGGCTTCTGCAGAAGCAGGAGTATGACATTTTGGTGTGAGCCATATTACATGTACACTACCTTCCAAATTCTTTAAGAGTAGACCCACATTACATCCTTCTAGTAAGAATATGTACTTAATTCAGGTTTGATCTTTAATGATTTAATTTTTCTCTCTACCCAGGCATCTGTTGAATATGGCCTAGGTTTTAAGAAACTACAATACTATGTGTGCCTGATCTTTTCCTATCAATATATTGTAGTTTAGTCTTGAAAATTAACATTAATAGAACTATGTTAGTAGAATCTTTATTTATAAGAAAAATTAACCCTCATTTTTAATGAACTAATTACACAGAGAGCGTAGAACACACGTACTATCTTGTCTTCCTTTTTTCACTCTTCACCTTAATTGCTGGACTACTAATTCCATCTATGTTTTTTTTCACTCTGTTTCTGTGGGGAGGATTTCCTACTTTCAGGTGACAAAAAATAGGAAAGCATGGAATCTAAGGTTATTCCCAAACTGAAGTAGTTTGTGGAAATTATTTGGAATACTTTGTCTTTAAAAAAAAAGAAAAAAAAGTGTGGATCATGCCTTACTTTGGCTTAATGTGTCATAGAAACATTTGTTCAGAAGATACTGCTAACTCAATGAGCTTACAACTAAAACAACAATGAAGCAACAAACATGTTTTACTACATTTGGACAGCTGTATTTATTACATAAATAACATTATGTAATGTTTTGTCCTTGTTTTCACTTATTCGAGATTTTATTAAACCCCCATGTTTGTTGATACCCAAGTCTGTAGGTGAAATAAAACTGCCTCTGTTCAGTAAAAGCGAACCACTCAATCACTTTCATTGCAATACAATTTTTATTTTCATGAACAATAAAAGAAGATGCTTTTGTTACCTACTCAAATAGTGCTCAAAATATAAATTTTTATTCTGAAATATCCTTACATGAGAAACATGAGGTAATGTTGTCCTAGAGAAAATTAATTTTAATTCAACAAAACAGCACATCATTCCAAATCTGACTTCAAATTGTGGTTGTGATTATAAAGCTGGCCAAGAGAAATTCTACATTTAGCACAAGAAGCCTGTATAAGAATAATAGTTCTTACTTTGGCAGTTGTGTATATGTAGAAATGGATAATGGTTACAATCTGCCAGAATTACTTATTAAATGTTGTAATTCTCATTTGGAGTAGCATGTCCTCTTAACATTTGGAATAAAGGTCAGATTGTGTGCACAAAATACAGAATTACTACTGCTTTTATAATCCTCCTGCATCTAAAAAAGTGCTCCTGATTCTTATTATTTATAGGCAAAATTTCATCAGCATCTGAGGTGTGCTGCAGCTCGTCTTTAATGCAAACTATGTCTGTGAGGACATCAAAATATTTTAACTGTGTACATACATATTGAGGGTATATTCAGTGGTTTTCAGTTTTCGGGTGTGTGCAGGATGTCAGTTATAGCTTCTGAATCACCTTATCAGATGCTTTATCACCCTTTTTTCTCCCAAAAAAGCTAGTGTTAATGTTATATTTCATAGGCAATTATTTGGCTCTAAACTCTATCTTCAGCATTTGCATACCAGATACTTCAGAGTTGTGCCAGGACATGACTGTTGGAAAATGCAAGTGGTTATAAATCAGACTAAAGAAAAACAAAGCTGAGTAGCCAGTTTTCCATGCTTCTATGTAAGACTAAAGTGTCAATCTACTTATTGTAGATATGCAAAATTTAGATTTAAAAATCTGGGATATTAGTAATATGTGATTTTTTTTTTAGTTTCTTTTTCAGGTGTTGTTCCACAGAGTTTTGTTTGTTTGTTTGTTTGTTTCTAAATCTGGTTCCACTTTAATTGGTATTTTCCTTTTAGGAGAGGTTTCTGAGTTTTACAGTCTGAGCACAGCTTTCTAGCTTTATTTTAAACCATCAGTGATCTGGTACTACTTACCCCAATGACTCACTTCTTACTCAGACATATCTTCAAGCATGGGTGCTGCTTGAATAACTAGGTAACACTTGGGAAAAATCCTAGGTACAATTTTCTAAGTAATTTTCATTGGCAGATTAGTAAATCACTTTTATATTGAACTAATTTGGTTTAGCACCCACTTATGATAACAGTGGGGATTCCACTGAGCTTTTCCAGACTCCAAGGGAGTCTATTCCATCTTGATTACTTATATTGTTTGGATACCCCATGTTAAGCTTTCAGGAAATTCATAATCCCTCTAAAGTCTTATCCTGCATGTAACAGCCTCTTTGGTGTCTGCAGCAGCATCAGGAACCTTACAATATCAAAATACCAGATGCATCTCGAGTACTAATTTGCATTTATCACACTTAACACAAGCTGAGCTATATGAGGTCCATTTACAAAATACTGGAGGATGCAGCCATAATTAAAAAAAATACTGAAGGCTGAATGCTGAGATGAAAATTAATGTGGAAGGGCATAAAATATATATTTGAATGTAGTGGCATTTTGATATGAGATCATTTATTCAGGTGTATGTAATCAGAGTATTCCCTAGGCTTTATTTCTCATTTCCAAGAAGGTCATGACAGGATGACACACTGATATGTTTTAGGACATTACAGGGCTTTCAGTGTAATATTTAAGACACTGTCTTGAGAAAAATTGCTTTTTGCAGTGCCTCAGTGGAATATTCACAACTTTGTTTTGTTCTTAGAGACAGGTATTACAGTGCTGACTATTTTTTTTTTCAGCTGTTCTTACAGACACTTTCATCATCTTGTCATTTGAGGACCATAACCAACTCTGCTTTATTCAGTTTACAAAGACAATGGATTCTCCCGATGTAAACAAAAGACTAGAAAAACTCTCTTGTTTGGATTCTAAGGTACAGCTGCCGATGGTGACTGCAAATATTGCAGGAACTATACATCATGAATCACTGGTGTTCACTGATATTGTATAGCCACATAAATTGCAAACCTTTATATAATTGACCAGAACTGAAAAGTCAAAAAAATTAGAATGGCATTCTGAGTCAAAGAGTTAAAATACTGTGCCAAGGGATCCAGATTTCTACTGTGTTTATTTTCAGACTCTGACACAGAGTTACCCTTGTTTGACAGATTACCTTGTGTCCATTGAGCAGCAGTAAGTGACCCTTGGCACATTCTTGGCATCTAACAAGCATGAAGCAAAGTCTGCAATAGTAAAGCTCAGTGTAAAAGATTTAAGTTAATGTGTTTTACCTCTTGTGTGTTGTGGGCTGAAAACACACATGGTCAGTTACTGTGGCTCAGCTGATAGACACAAGCACATGAAGCCCTGATAATTCAGTCATTTGTCTGAGGTCCAAGACTGTTGTAATTCTTTGCAGAGATCTTACTTTCCACACTAGTTACAATAATGGTGTTGTTGGAAGAGTTGCTTTTAGAATTAAGCCACTGAGTAAGGAATCAAGATATAGAAGCTGAGTTTCTCACCACTGGCCAGCTATGTGTGTGACCTTAGGCAAGTGACTTGGTGCCTCATTGTCTCAATTTACTAGTTACACAATGAAGATTGAGATACTCCTTTTTTGCAGCTCTTATTGTGGGGGTGTGTCTTCACTACAGTGACAGCACCAGATGAAAAGTAGCCTAGAGAGAGCTGAGCTGAGCTTTAAACTACCCAATCTGGAGGTCAGTGAAAACCAGCTCATCTCAAGATGAACTGGTCACTGTGTCATAGTTCGTGCACTGGGCTGGGTAGACATAACTTATTTCAACCATAAGCACTTTGGCATCAGGACACCACTTCCTTAGGTGGAAGTGGTTGGTGCTACAGAAATATGAAAAAATAATCAGCCAAGGCAATTAACTTTGAACAGTTGAAGTAGGGAAGGGACTGCATCCAATTCACTGCAAGAGTGAGGAAGGGTCAAACCTTTTCCCAAGAAACACAGAAAGATACTGTGAGCAAAAGAGAGAGTTTTTATTTCTTTCAGACTGGATAAACATTAAAGAAAACAATCTTGTGCTAGCAAATATTTTCCCCTTGACAACCCCTCAGTAATTTACTTCCTCACATAAGGGAGCTTGCATCAGCAAGGCAAGTTCTTAAGGATGTGTTTAATTTAAGTTTTGCCGTAATGTGTTTTAACTTGCTTGGTAGAAATACTTTCTGCTAGGATTAATATCTAATACATTTTCCAGGCTGTTTCAGTTCAGGGCCTCTTTTCAGCAATGGCTTGTGTTTGCAAGATTGATCCAACCTCTATAACGTGGATTTGAGACAGTTCACTGTTCACTGGGAACTGAGCTGATACATACTTTACTTTAAAATGATGTGCCTTGTGCCTGGCCTGTGGCGTTCATTGAGGCTGTGCTATGGGAGCGAGTGTGGTGTGTGGTGGGGCTTTTTTCTTAATAGCACTAAAGTTTAACGAAGAAGCTGTGGTGAACTGCCTTTGTCATTGAAGTGTGAGGGCCACAGCTTCTGACTTAATGTTTAGAAAAACCAGAAATATCTGCTGCACTCCTTAATAGGGTTGTTAAGTTCGGTTCTTTGCTGACACAGCTGAGCTTCTCAAAACACCTCCATGCTCAATATTAACTTTGCTTTCTCTTGAAATTGGTGGGAATCACTATGGAATATTTCTCCACCAGCCAAAAAGAAAGGCATTTGCATTTTTTAATTGAATGTTTTTTTGCGTGAGGCTTCCGAGTTAGGCAGCTAAATGTAATTTTTATTATCTTCAGAATTGCACCAGTGTGAGACTGCAGAAAGTATTATTCACTTCTGCAATAATATTGTGTCTGCTCTCTGCATTGATTTAGAGTTCTTCATGGCTGATTTTGGTCAAACTTCAAAAGCTGAAAGATTACAGACATAGCACTTGCGTCACTCGAAGTAGAAAAATAAGATGGCCCTCAATTGCAACTGTGCAAACTTGTAATAGTATGTAACAATATGTAACTGACAAATATTGTGGGTTTAGAGAAAAAAAGGGTTCTTTAGAGTCGCGGTATTTGTTCAAGAGAGATTGCATGAAAAAGGTAGTGTGCACTGGTATATAACTAACACAGGATTAAAATCTGGAGTCAAGATTCAGAAAATTGATTGTAACCTTCATTTCTGCCTCTGAATTTTGGCGTAGTCTTGAGTATTTGTACTCAAATATAGTATTTGGGTTTACAGTCCCATTTCTAAAATGAACAAAGTGTTCATGCTTTCCTCCTCAGAGCCTGATATTTATCCAAAAGTTGAGTTTTTTATGCAATGCATACCTAAACGAATGAATGAATCTCCCTATGCTCTTCCTTTCTAATTGATACCACCTTGAATTTTATTTGCACTTTGAAACAGTAAAGGAAGATTTATTAATCACTACAGTCTTGAAGACCAGCAAAATAGAAAACCAGCTATTATTATTTGCCTTTTCTCAGTGACATGAGTCCATGTTGGAGAGTGACGTGTCTAATGCAAGACGTAAAGTTTGACAATGATTTGTAGCTGTTATGACATATTGGCAATTGTTATGAACAGTTAACACTACTAAACAGGACTAATTAATACTTGTGAAAATATTTGTGCTTTTCCGGCCCAATCAATGTGCTGTCACCAAATTAGCTATTCTAATTCAAGTAACAGCTACCTCCTAACTATTGTGTATGTTTTATCTTTACCTGTTAAAGTATTTTGACAAGTAAAACACATGATATTCTAAAACTATTGACCTTTTCAAGTTTCTCCTGTCTGTGTTTTTTTAATCCATTTCAATTTACTGAAGGAGACAGAACAAGGAGTTAAATGTTTACCGTGAGAGAACAACATTGGTAATTACTTTGATTTCAGTTCCTTTTTATGTGTATTCATGGGATGAAGAGGTCAATAATATTATGACCATGCAAATAGAAGAGGGTTCTTTTTGACCATATGAAAACCAGCAAAGGATTATTAAAGCATTAACCTTGATTTTAATGGCCTTGGTTGAGAGCTGAGATCACAATTTGGATGAGCCTGATTATTTACTAAATACAATACATAAATGCAACGGGTTCTTAACACCCATTGCACTCTGGCATTATCGCATTACTGCCAGCCTTTGTTGCCTTGCAGACAGGAATATGAAAGCAATCTGTCATGTAGTGAGACTGGCTCCAGAAGCATTTCTCTGATAAGAAGACCCCCTGCCCTTTGCTAGTGTCTGGTCCAGTAGGCTTAGCCATGCGCTTAATCCCCAGAAAGTGGTTCGATTATTGCTGACCAGCAATGGCAAGATAGTTTTTTTTTCCCCTAGCTATCAACCTTCCATTAATTCCTTAAGCAGAAATGCGGTGCAATCTATATTTCCTTGGCATGTGTCACCCAGATGGTGCACTGCTCATGTTTTCAAATAACCATGCTCCAAATAACAGACTTTGAATAATAAATTCCACAAATCCTTCCTGAGAAAGTGGCACAATTCTCAAGAGCTGCATAAACTTTACGCATGATGCTGTAGCTCATCCACATTATGCCGAAATGTATGTGTTCTTTTGCAAAGCGGATGTTTGTGTTTAAACTCCTTAATTTGAGGACGAAGAAGAAAGATATATGTTTGCTCAAATGCTGTAGAATATATTTAATATTTGATTATGTCTTAAACACTAGCCTTAGCTCCGTGGTCAGCTTTGCAGAACTTGTCATTTAATATGGCTAAGCTTAAATCCTGTGTGGAGGTCGATGCTGTCAAGCAACCATGACTGTACATTTTGGTATTGATTGGAGTCATTGCAGTAAATTCCTTCTTAACTCATATTCCTTTCCATCCCAATCCCCTCCCCACAGATAAAAGAGTGAGCATGTCTTTCTGTCTGAGGAGATATTTTTCACGTTTACAGACAGCCTTTATGAAGATATATGTATGCAGCATTCTGTGTGTATATATATTCTTTCTCACACATCCAAAGTAAATGCTCCATTTGCTCCTAAAATGCTATTTTATCACCTCCAATATTTCCTGCATTTTTTTCTTCCATCAGATTTCTTATGTTGATATACTTGGACCAGAAGGCAGAAGGATGAAACGTCATCTGGCAATAAACTGTATGCAAGATCTGGTCATTTGCTGGTGGTCAGCAACTAGTGATGGAGGATGGCCTTGGTTTCCTATTACCTGTCAGAGGGACAGAGCCAACCTATTGCTATTAGGCTGTGCACATGGCAAATTGGAGGTAAAGTGATGAACTGTCTTGTTACATGATTTTTTCCAATTTGCTGAAGAAAGAGCTATTCAACTTATATGCATATTTCAGTAGATATAAAGAACGGATATGATTAAAACATAAGACGGGAAGATCAGCCATTCTAATAGAAAAAACAAAGGTTTGTTATTTAACAGAAAAGCACATTATTTACTGTGTTTACTATTTTCATATCGAAACTGTCAGCCTGAGAAATGTAGCCAGGAAATTAGGTCCTTATCATGAAATAGCTTTGGTGCTGCTGAAACTGAAAATAGACATGTCAGAGTTCCATTAGAAAATTCTAATATGAATTAGCAATTGTAACTGTTGCATGTATGTCTGATGCAATTATTTTACATTGTCTGCAATGTTAACTGATAGGCAATTTACATCTCTTTCAAGTATTTTTCATAAAATATTAGCTATGCCCAGATGGTGGTTAAATTTTTGTTATGAGTATTGGTCAAATCAGGGACTGATATTTTTCTCAAAGGAAAAGTTAACTCCCCATCTATAGGTGGGAATGTAAGCTGTGAGTTAGGACAAACCTACAAGCTGACCCTCCTCCTGACACATGTTTAGCTTACATTTATAAGCAGATGTTTTCATTTCAGTTATTTAATTTTTGTTTCATCTATTTAAGAATATTTGAATCCAATTTGTTTTGTTAGGTAGAAATATAAAAATGAAGCTATCTGGGCATACTCTGAAAGATCTGGAGCCTGGATTTAATATTTAAAAACTTTTCTGGACTAACATCTTGTATAGATGCTTCTGTATTTGGAATTTTATTTTTGGTTTATCTTTACCCACTTCTAATATGGACTAAAAAGGCACTGACTGTGGGAGAAGAGCACAAACTCAAGGATCAGCTGTGGGATAGCTGTTCTGGATTAGCTATTGCAGACTTTTTCCCTGTAGGGAAAACCCGTAAGTAACACTTAAGAATGAGCTACTCTTACAAAGAGCATTGTCCTCTCTTTAATTAGGGAAGATGTAAATGTTTTAATGTCTTGGAACTATTACATTGATAACTAATATTCATTTAAGTGAGTTTCGTTTCCCTTGGGATTTTCTGCATATTGAAAGTGAAGAGAAAAGGTAGCTGAGACAGCTTTTCTCTTCTTACTTCTGTCATTAGTCACTGTAGAATTGAAGTTTAAATTACCTCGAGCTCTGCCTTCTTTACTTCTTTTCAATTGACCTCTCTCCACTTGCAGTCATCTTTGACTCATCTCTCTCCTCTACCTGATCTACACCTGCAGTTCTCCATTCCCCCTGCAGCTATGCCAAATCACATAGAAAAATTTACTCTGGGAGCTAACATGTGAGGCTGTTCTTTATAAGCTTTTCCACCTCTGTGCCAGTTAATGTGAAGCTTCATCCTACTAACATTTTAGACCTTATTTTTTACCATGACTTCTGTATGTCCAGGTTCTGAGAGCAACATTCCTGTGCTTATTTTATTCCTTCCCATGTCTTCCAGAAACCTCCCTAATGCCACCATAGCAGTTTGCAGTCTCCATTTCCCGAGATGGGTTTTAGAGACTCTTTTCTTTTAAGAAATTAACAGAAACCACCCTATCAGTTTAAAGTTCTCTGTGTTACATTTTAATTTATAGTATGTTTTAGGGAGATTTCCAAATCACAGCATTCTCTGGCATCTTTCAATACACCTTGTTTTATCCTTTTCTGGTTTAAACTCTACTACAGTCTCAAGGACATCACTGGTGCTTTACAGAATAGTATAATAAACATTCTCTGAGGCGGTAGGCTTAAAGTCATAATTGTTTTCATTTGGCCCATATTGTAACGGAAATATAAGAAACTTCTTTTTAAAAGCAGCACTGCCAAATTTGACTGTTCACTTTCTTTCTCCTTTCTGATTCTTTGCCTGTACTTTTCTGTTTTAATTCTTAGATCTTCAGATGAAATTTATTTTCCTGTATTTATCGATTACATACCAAGCACTATGGCATGGCTATGGAAAAATTAGTCATCTATGAGTAACAAACTATCTTGCTGGTTGTCAATTAGGCTGTTCCGTGTACTCAGCTCCTGGATGCTCAGGAAGGCTCAGGTCGCTCTGCCTGTACGCTTAGCCTGTATGTCCGTGATGAGTCATCCATGGTGATGTTTGATTGAGGTTTTTTGTTTGATTTTTCTAGAGTTCCTTATGGGCAGGGATTAAATTCCTGTGCATGGATGGGAGAATGTCATAACCCCAAAGCTCTAGAATTAGCATCAAACCCCAATCTGCATTTAACTGAGGTGCATTTTCCCCCTACAGTCTTGGAGGGGAACATTAACTTAACATTCTAACTTCTGAAGGACATTTCATCGCTTATATGTGATAAAAAAGCATAGTTAGCATTTCTAGACAGATTGTAAACAGTTAGGTCAGATACCACAAAAATACAGTGGTTCTGTAATCATGCTTATTTACCCATCTTTGCCTCTAATCCCTTGTCATTTCTAGTATTCCTCAGGTATAGATTTGAAATAAAAACTGGACATGCCATTGTTATTTGTGAAAGTAAATCCCTATTTATCATATTTGACCAGTAATATTAATTTACTCCCAGTGAAAGATTATTGACAATACAAGAAGAATAAGAAGTGTAAACTTACTCAGTTTAGAGCATTTATCAGAAAGAAGTGTAGTAAAGTAATACCACCAACATTTTGAAAATAGTAGTATCAGCTGGATAAAATAGCATTTTTATCTAGAATTAGGAGAAAAACAGAAATTGCTAAATAACAAGACCATGCAGAGTTGTTTGGCATGTTGGGTTTATGAAACCAAGCCCATGGAAATGAATGGGTGCTCCCCACAGCCATCACCTCAGTGCTGACCTACAGAAACCACAAAACAACCTGCCAGCTGCTGCCGCTCCTGCTTCTGGGGCAGAGTAAAAGCAAATGGGCACTTACATGGTACTACTTCCTGCCTGGAAGAATTTTCTGAGTAATCCTGGCAGCCCACCAGAAGAGTGCTTATTAGGATGAGGACAGGAATAGCTCCGGGATGAGACGACTCAAGCCCTCATCATGATCATCCCCTGTAGCTACATGTTCTGTGTTGGGATGATTCACACTGCATGTGGAGTGTTTGGGGTATTCTGTACTTCAGCAGCTTTTCAATTTAGAGAAGGAAATACATTTTACTTTTTAAACACACTAGAAATTTGATTTTAATTTTACCACATAGCTTTATATTTTTAGCATTTACTACCATTAAGGCCTACAGGTAACCACTGTTCCTCTACAAACAGAAAAAATTTCTTCCTTGCAAATCTTGACTTGTTTTGCTGATTTTTTTTTCTGAGATCAGTGTTTACTGTGTTGAATGCTGTAAGATTTGGTGAAGAATTGTCCCTTGAAGAAGTAAAAGTGCTTTTCTCTGTCTCATGTGACCTTGCTTCAGTGTGCAATGAATGTTGCTGCAGGAGTATTTGTCTGTTGGACCTGTGTCTGCTTTCCTGTGAGCATGGGTTTCCTCCAGTAAACTCACCATTCTCTGATCTATTTATTCAATTCTTGGGAGTTTGTTTGGTTTATTTTGTACAGGGTTTGGTCGGTTTTTTTAACCTTAAAGTACCAACTACCAAAGAATACTATTTAAATTTTCTCCCTGTGGAGATAATGCTGGCGTTTTGATTTCAAAACCTGAAGAGGAATCTTCCAGATTCTGGAAGAGGAATCTTCCAGAAATTATTTCAGACAATTTGCTATGAATGAATAGAATCTGATGTGAAATCATCTTTGGATTAAATGCTTTGAGAGAAAGTCATGTTAAAATCAACATGAACTTTATTCTGCAAACACAAATTAACAGGAGGTGCTGATGCCATGGCTCAGTTACTGTAGCACTTTGCATTTGTAGCACCATTCTTATTTTCACTCCATTTAGTGCTAGTGGGACTGACTAAAATTATACTTCAACCTTGTAGAAAAAATAATTTCCCTGAGAGGGAATATTATTTTTCTTTCTCCCAAGAGATAATATTTAATAGTTATTTTCAATAGTTATTGCATATTGTGCCTTGGATTTGTGAAATAAGCACAGCAGATTTTTTCTGTGGGAGCTGTCCTACAGTTACTGGAGTGCTCAGAAAAACATCTACCCTGTGTGTCTGAATGGCTGAAATACCTCTCACACACATATCAGCAAAGAATGTGAAATTCTCAGTGTCACATTGGGTTAGAAGTTCAATGAATAATACAGGATAAAGATGATTATGATAAATTTTGAAAGAAAATAAGAGTAAGTGTTGACTGGAGATCTAAATAATAAGATTGCGTGTAGGTCTGTAGATACAATTAAGCCAAAGAAGTAACCTAGAGTAGGAGCCTTTCATTTTTATTTAGAAATGTTTTAAAATAGGTTAAAATAGGGCTTTTTTTCCTTTCAACTTCACTGTGCCATATTTAAAACTATTTTACTCTGGTGTGCACCACACTTCCCACTTTACATTTCTAATTAAAATGTTTGTTGCTATTTGGAACCTCACTGTGTGAAATTAAATAAGCACTTTTTTAACATCCATAAAATAAATCAGACATTTTTTTTCTCATCTGAAAGACACAATTCAGTCACAGCAAGTTTATTTCTCTGTTTCTTTTGTTTTCTTTTTTTTCATCTGCCTGGTAAGCCAATTTTCTGCTTAAGAATTACTGGTTAGAACTCTTACTTGTTTTGCAATGTGGGCTTTATCCTTTCCCAGCACTCTATGCAAAATACTTCAATTTTAAGTGTCCATAGATTTTCACTGAGAAAAGTGATGCTGCCCACACAAGCTAGCCATATTATTTCTCTCAAAACGTAAAATAAAAGAGAGTGTTTTAAATAGCATAGTAGGCCTCTTACTTACAAAGATTAACAGATTCCTTTACTTTGATTGTTATGATTCCTGGCTCTAGGATTTGGGAGCATGTATAGCATCCCTCATCCTGCTGATGGACTGAGGGAGAGTCCAGGGCAGTAGTGCAAGGGGAAAACAATGTAAATGTGCAGTAGTGGTGCATGACTGCTACATTAATAAAGGAAATATGTATTAATTACATGGACAGTATTTAAATGCATTTTTTACTGTACATTTGTACTGTATTTTTGTAGCATTCATGTCATAAACATTTTAAATTTTTCAATTAATGTACTTATTTTAAAGAAAGTAATTGGTTTTACTTCGTGCAAAATACTTCCAGAAATCTTTTCTTGAAATCCAAGGCTAAGTGCTTAGTCCAAGATTTATGGGAAGTATTTAACATTGAATGGACTATACACCCTGCCTTGTGATATTACAGTTCTGTCTTTTCAGATCCACTGCCCTGTTCCCTCCTCCACAAATCTGACACATGTACTACCCATTTCTGAGGAAACTCCTCCAGCTTTTGCTTCCCCATTTCATAAGCAAATGTTTTATTAAATGTTTTAATGTCACCTTTTAGGGTTCCAAAGAACTGCTGCTCATCAGGAAGGAATCTTCCTTTAAGTGGAAAGCTGAATGGTGGATTCCTTGAAATGGAAAGCTAAAGCACTATATGCACTGCATTTGCTACTATGTGTCTACTTGCCACATAGAAAAACAATTGGCAGAATACCATCTTCTTGGGAAAAAAGAAGTTTTGATTGTTAGACTTCTAATCTTTCAAAAGCATTGTGTGTCTCTGTTTTAGTTTTCTAGTTAATGGCATGAGGAATGAATAATAAAACAAATTTCTGACAGAGAAACCCAAATCTTACCTCTCAGATGAAAGAGAATGTTCATTTCTCCCCTTCAGAATGCTGAATATCAGATACATTCAGCAGAACTGGAAGGCAGAACAAAGAGGTCTCTCGGCTTCTCAGCACATGAGGCCACTGATGCATGAAAAGCAGCTTATCTGTTCCAATCTGAGGAGAAATGTTTCTCTTGTTTATAGCCAGAATTTGAACAGCAGTGTCTTTCCTTTAAGCCTTATGTGTTTAAACGTTATGCCAAACCTTATGTTTTGAAAGGCAACAAAGAGTTTCTTTCCTTGCAGGAACTTTTTCCTACTTTAGAATTGTATTATATACAGTAACCAGACCTACCCTAAACTTCATTTCAAGGATTTGCTCTCAAAACTATGTAAAGCTAGGAAGCTTCTCAAAGCTCATTAGATTAGTCTTCCAAAGTGGAAGATTTTACTTCCTTTGAAATTCAAGGTAGTGATCATCATTGGGTACTACTTTTCCTCTGAGAAGGCAGGACGAAATGATGAATTGACTTGCTGACTCTCAAACAATCATATGGAAACATTTATTTTTCTGTGACTGTTTCCATTGCTGTTTTCCTCCAGTCACTCCTATGGAGTTGTAAAATCCATGTTTCACATATTTTCTTCTCTATTGCCTTAACCTTCAAGGCCAGTCTCTCTTCAGAATTTAATACTGCTTTCAGGCCCTCATCTCTCATAGACCTGATTACTGTGTGGATCTTCATGACTTTCTTGGAGCTATTGAAGACTTGTCCAGAGAAAAGTACTGGTTTGGGGTGAAAATACATAGCAGAATAATGCAGTACATTTAAACTTGCCACAGGAAGACAGAAATGTGAATCCCAGAGAGCCTCAAGGCTCATTTCACTGAAGTTGTGGAAGCTTTGAAGACTTGCTTGGGCAAGATTTCTGTTTCACACATTTGAAAAGGAGCTGCCTGGGTCTCTGCATACTCCTAGGGGAAACTGCAGAACAAACAGAAACACTTCACTTTGTCTTTATTTGGGGTTAGAGAGCTCTGTGGTCACAGTAATCCTTCATCCACAATAACCTCTTTTAGGAGTTTCCTTGCCATGCAATTTAACACCCTAATAAACACACTTCAGCAGTTCTACATCTGCACAGTAACCACTGCAAGGTGTTGTGGGCAAAAAATGACCAGTTGCAGAAGCTTAGCCATTGGTGAGGGAATGATTGAGGTGAGAAAATGTTTTTCAGACTATAAAAGTAATGTAATTTTTTATTTCCTCTTTGATACATATTTTCATGGATCTCTGTTGAGATTGGTTAATGTGGTTTTCACAGGTTGCATGCCTTGGCTTCTGCATCAGGTGCTTTGGCATTAAGTGGTTCTTTGCAAGTCCCTAGCTACCCATCTAAAAGTAGCAAAGATTTTTGTATTAATTGTCAACTGGTTTCCAGCCAGAGAATTGCAATAATCCTTTTCTTCTTTCTTTTGAATGAGAAGCCCTTTTGCTGACAAAATAAGTAAACTGTTAGAACAAAACATCCTAATCAGTCCAATCAACTCCCAAAAACCTTGTTTATAAGTTTATCAGTTACTTTAGAAATAATGGGTGGTATGCCAAAAAAAAATCTGAATTTCTTATTCTCCTTTACAGGATGACAGGCTAAATTGCATATTCGGTTGGTCTTGTGACCTGTGGAAGTCAAGTTTAAATTGCACTAACATTATGTGTGCCTTTCTGTTTTCACCATGAAATTTCTAGATTTCCTTCCTAATCTTCTCTCTACCTTTCAATCACATTTTTTCACCCCCTTCTTTTCTTTCATACCACCTGGACTCAAGGGGCTTCCAAAAGTTGTGGCAGGTCAGCAGCTTTCATTTACAATGTGGAGATTGCTGTGGGTATACATGAGAGTTCAGCTCAGGTTCACATTTTCCTTTCACTCTTTATTTCTGCATGAAAAAAACACCAGCAAGTTTTGGACTGGCTTCCACTACTCTCATTCTTCTAGAGCCATGGGTTTGCTCTCTGTTTTTTATGAAATAGCTTTTCATAAGCTCATCTGTAACTTATTTACAGCTGATTTTTCTCCCACAGTTTTCCTGCTCAAATCCTGTACAACACCTCTCATTCAAACCCATTTATCATCATACATGAATCTTCACTGGTCTCCAGTACTGCTTCTACCTCTTGAGGGTGCTTCCAATGTTTCCAAACTACATATTCTTGCTCTTTGCCAGCTGCTGTCTTTTTATTACATTCTGCTTTTGTGTTCTTCCTTCTGTTCTTTTAACTTTCAAGTATCCTGTAATGGTCCCTGCTTTTCTGCTATCACAAATTCATTTTTTCTGCATCTAAAACTGTATGGCACCGAAGAACATCTACCACCTACTCATTTGGCAATGTATAGTAGGTACTGTTTTAAAATGCCATTGTTTCTACCACTACAGTGTAATATTTTCTGTTACCATGGCCAAAAGCAAATGATCAAAGATCCTCTATGCTCAATGCTCAGAGTAACTTAGTATAGATTTTTTGAGGAATTTTGGGATTTTTACCCCAGCCCACTTGTGAATAATTAGTTATTCTTTTACATCAGTCCTTTCTCCTCTTACCATCACTGTTAGGACCACCCCTTCTTTTATCTTCTGTTCTGCTAACCTGTTACATAGGTCCAGACAAATACGGGTCAAACTCTGTTGCTGGGTTTTTTTAATCAAATGAATTAACCGTTTGAATAAATGTTAAAAGAATAGATTTCAGAGCCCCATTTCAAGAATGCCTATTTGTGATGGACCCACAGGAAAGCGCATTTGCAGCAGTCTATTTTTAAGAGTAAATTGCTACAAATGAGTACCAAAAGACTTTGGATTTTTGCTAGGTGCTGAGTTACATCCGCACAGAGTGGGACCCCCTGGATGCCAGGTTCAGCTCTCTCCAGCCCCAGCAGGTGCTGACAGTGGAGCACTCGGTGTCTGCCACCAAGGAGCCCATGGCCGACAGCTGCGTCTACAGGTGCGTCAGGAACAGAATCCAGTGCGCCGCTATCACCAGGATCCCCCTGAGAGCCAGGGCCATCAGCTGCTGCAGGGATGTGACAGAAGACAAACTGGTGCTGGGCTGTGAAGACTCCTCAGTAGTTCTGTATGAAGGCTACAGCCAAGTGACTCTGTTGGCCCAAGCAGAGCTGCTCCCTGCTGTAATAACCTACCACCCTTCCGGAGCTGTGCTGGTGGTTGGCAGCTCTCAAGGGGAGCTGCAGCTTTTTGACACAGCACTGTCACCGATTAAAATTCAGCTCTTGGCACAGGTCTATTCACCTGAGGCAACTCTGCAATTCAGTAAACACTGTGAGGTATCCACCAGCCTCATCAAGATCCAGTGGGCTGCTTCTCCAGGTGCATTTCCCCGTCCTGACAGCATGGATATTCATGATCTTTTGTTGGTTATATTTGATAAAGGACCCTTGGGAGTGCTTCACTTTAAATTTGGTAAGTTACTAAGCACATCTGTTGAACCTTGAGCTGTCAAAGAAACATCTATATCCCACATATAGGTTTGGAATACCCTAATTTTAGGTATATGAGGCCATAGCCTTAAAAGCAAATTGTTCCAAAGATATCTGAAGATACCAAGGAGTTCTTTATGGTTCACGATAACTTCATACCTTTTCCTATTAATAGAATAGGACCCTGATCTGCTGTCTGATCAGCATCCCATAATGTTCCTCACTACTTTAATAAAGCATAACAATTTTTCCTCTGGAAAATTAATTTAATCTGTAATATATAATCCTAAGAATTGTATTCATTTTGTAGTAATAATCCTAATAAGTTAAAAGAAACTATATGTAATGGTAGAATAGTAATGCTCTTTTCTTTGCCAAATTTTATTTTGCATTTATGATTTATGTTTGTCCAGTATTCTTTTCTTACATGTGCTGGCTTCAGTACATGAAGTTGCACCTTTTTTTCCTTTGAAGACTTTCCACAGAAGAAGAATGATTTTAATAACCTTCAGAGAAGTTTGGTCTCTCAATTAATTTGCAAGGAGTTGTGAGTAAAAGAAGTAATAATGCTAATTTTAGAATTTATATAGCACTTCTCGTTATAGGTGTGAAGAGATTTTTAAAGAGTAAAACCACAACTAACTTCCTTTTACAAGTAGAAAAACAAGAAGCAGTAAAGAAAAGCTAAAGGGCTCTCCCAGAGTGACACAGGGGCTGAACTAAGAATAATACTCCTGCAGTGGCTCATCATTGAGAACTGTATTCATTTCATTCAAGTCAGGCAAGTTACAGTGATGCAAGCCTATTGTGAGAGTTAAAAACAATCATGCTTAAACCTTCTGACTCCCAAGCCAGTGTTTCAGCAGGGCAGACAGCCATCCTGGAAAATTCCAGCATTTTGCCCATTGTCAGGAAATGACAGAAAACAGGATTACTTCTATAGATCTTTATGGGAGTTTTTAATGATTCTTTTGTATAAAGCTATTGAGATTAGGAAGAAGCCTTTTTTATTAAAACAAACAAACAAACAAACAAACAAATACAAGCCAAAACCAAACAACATGCCAAAAGACTCAAAATAATCACCTCGGTGATAGTAAGATTTGAAAGTCTGCATTATTTCTTTACTTAATGAGACATACATGTACTTTTGTGGGGAAAAACCTGTCTAAAATTACCAGAGACCTGAAAATTTGAAAGACTGAGCTTAAAAAGTTTAACTAAGTGTGCCACTTTAAAAAGGTAAATTAATATAACAGGATGCTAGTAACAAAAAAATGTTGGATTGACTTGGAGTTGTGTAGTTTTAAAAGAGCTGATTCAGATTATTGCAATTACCAAAAAAGCAATTTAAAAACCTGTTTACAGGTTATCATTTATTTTGAGAAAATTAGCTGCATTAAGTTCAATGACAAGTTTAATAGTTACAGAGTACCCCAGAACACTAATTATAACAGCTATTTGATGGTTTTGTGCATGTTGTCCATTAAAAAAAACAAACCTCTGAATTATCTCTGTCCTGATTTGGTGGGATGGAGTTGAGCAGGAGGCACTCTATCCACCCCTACCTTGCTTTTCTTCAGTTCTCCCTGGCGAGGCTTTCTCACAACAGCCTTCCAGAATACGCAGCTTTCCCCTTGTTATCTTTAGCACATTTATGTTCTTACCAAGGCAAGCAGGCTCTCAGTACAGGGATTTAGAGGCCTTTCCTGCTAATTGCCAGCTTGTAAACTTAATTGGACTGTCTCCCTGGGCACCATTCCTAAATCAATTAGGCAGTGAGTTGGCTGTCACCTCTTTTTCCCAAGCAGGTTGCCTGGAAGTGCACTACCCAGGAGAAGTCAAGCATCCGAATAGGAAGATGTTGACCTCTGCAGCTGAAAGTTATCACATTTTAAAATTAATTCTGTATAATTACTGTAAAATCTCTTCTAGGAAGAAGGCAAAGCTCTCTCCCTTCTTCCCTCTCTCCTTCTTTGTAGTCCACCATGCGAAAATATGCTGCTCTCTATTTCATCCTGGTGTTCAGCTTTACACCTCTTCTCCTCAGTTTGCAACACTGCTAAGGGAACATTGTGTTGATTAGTGAGTCCCTCTTCACAGTCTCAGCACTTTTTAGGTTTCTGCTATTTAAGAAATAATGTAGAACAAATAAATAAATTAATTAAATGCAAAAATAAATTATAGCAAAAATTTAGAGGCTCATGACAGCAAGACCCAGACAGGCATTCAGGACTGAAATAAAATCCATGAGTAACACATTGCTTGGAATTGTTTCCCACAGAAGCCTGTTAAGAAACTGTGTCAGTGAGAATAGGCAAATATGTTTTTAACTTCCAGCTGCATTATGGTTTTGGACAAGTTCTGTGAATCTCCATTATGCTGTCTATCCAGATTTATTTCAGGAAAAGTCATATTAAACATACCCTGAAACACAAATGGCAAATATTTTTGGTGTCTAATCCCAAACTCATTTCCAAAAGCGGTTTCTTGTCATTGATGTCAACCCAGATCTTGGGTAATGCCAAACATGGTGCTGGTGCCAGTGGTTCAGCATTGCTGGCCTCTAAAGGCATTTTAAATATAGTGTCATATTTAATTAACATGAAAATAAGTGTTTTCATCTTCACTGAGAGGTTAATGTGGAGATTGCCAACTGCTGTAATACTTGAAAAACACTAAACATTTAGGAAGAATAAAGTCTGCCATAACTATTAAATATTAGCAAGTTAAACATGGCTGTTACCCAGCATAATGTCCATAGGCTTTAATACATGCAAATAGAAGGTGAAATGCAATACAAAACCTTTCTTTAATGAAGCTAAAAACTTCTCTGTAACTAAATATAAATATGTAAGGTTTTTCCCCAAAAACATCAGTTCTGTATATGCAGATTCTCAGCAGTTTACTTCTCGTCAAGCTGTATTCAGATGTTTTCCTCTGCTTGTTTTCCCCTCACTTCTTATTTCACATCACAAAAGATATTCACAACAGTTACGAAAGTTTTGTGAGGTATATATATACATATATATATGCATATGTATATATACACACACACACATATATATACATAACAGGTCTGCTTTTCTCTGTTACCAGGCTTTGTTTTCCCCAGACAGTCCTATGGTTTTAATACCAGTATTGAAACTCATCTTGTTCCCTTTCTCATCAGAACTTTTTCCGTATGTTTAGTTTCAACAAACAATATCAGAATATAAATTGAGAAAATTAAAAAACAAAAACAAAACCCAAAAACTATGTTTTTATTTAAAGAGAGAGAAGCAGTAAATATATTCTGGTCTCTTTCTGATATTTGGAGGAATACTGATAAAGAGTACTCTATCAGAGTGACCCAAAGTGAGCCGGAGTTGCTAAAATGCCATGTGTGGCCAATGTCACATGATCATTTAGTTAGTCAGAGACAATAAATAACATTACTTCCTGCAGCTTTTTAGTCACCTTTTCTGTTTGGAAGCTGAGATGTACAAGTCAAGAAACGTTTGTGTGGCAAGCTTGTTCTTGGTTTCATGTGCAACTGTAATTCAAAGTTCTGTAGTATCAAGATGTTGATAACTTCCATGGTATCCCCTCAGAAAAAATGCTCCACTTAGAGAATATTGCCAGACTAGAAGGAAGTTCCAGAGCACTTGCAGTATGGAGAGTAACTGAGTAAGAGTCGCTTTGAGGTTGGAGCTGCTCTACGCTTGTATGCAAAGACACATGTATGTGAGACAAATGCTGGGGTTTAGTGTTGTCCAGCAATGTTTCCCTACAGGAAGGAGACGCTGTGAAAGCTAATTTATTATCTCCTTACAATAGTGATAAACTGCAAATAAACTTGTTCTACCTTGTCTAACACAAACTTCATTACATGATGTTGTCACCAGTGACTTTTAGCTACATTCATTCAACATCCATATGTGAAGTTCATTTTGTCTTCTGTCCAGCACTCTCAGTCTAAGTATACCAAGACAGTAAGGTGCTATCTCTTATAAAAAGACTAATACTGAAACCCATCAACTTAATTTTAAATTATGGCAATTATTTTTAAATGTGCTGAAAAGGAGTCAGCTGCTGGTTTACATACTTTGTATCAAAGTATAAACCCACTACCTTTGGCTGTAATATTTCTTGTTAAAGGTGTGCTCACAAGAGGACAACTGGGCCTTGTGGAAATCATCCACCAGCACATTCGTTATGATGAGATACAGGAGGCAATTAATGTCCTGAGCACCATGAATTGGAATACGATGGGTCAGCAGTGCTTTATCTGCCTGAGTGCCATTTGCAACCACCTCCTTAAACAAAAGCTTACACCAGCCAGAGAAGGTAAGAGACTTTATATTTCTGATGGATTTTTGTGATGTCTTGTTAATTCACGTGTGGATTATGACAATATGTTTATTGACTGTATAAAGAAGACAGTAGTGATAATCCAGAGAGCCAGATTATGGTGCCTCATAATCACGTGTCATTGTAGACAAGTAATTTCAATAAAATCGGGACTAATGCGTTGATTACATTTTAGTTTGTATCAATAGTGACATTAAAACAATGCACATTGTAATATATATGTATATATGTTATAGGATTACTTATATAGCACTAGCAATATATTCTGTAACTTCATTACATTCTATAAATTTAGCTTATGTTACAGACAAAGGTTAGTTAATACAGGATTGAAATATTTGTGTTACATTCATGCTGAGACAGCACCAATTTAAGGAGGGATGTTTTCCTGCAATGGGGACGAGAGATTTTAATATGTTTTTTGAGGTGCTTTCAAAGAGTCATTCTTTCATTACAAGATGCAAAGGCCTTGAATATACTATCCTCTGCTGCCTCCTTTAGGATTAAAGTATTTGTCCTAGTTGTAATCTAGCCCCCTGCAGTAGTACCTGGGGTCCCTCAGAAGAAAATATGAATTTTAGGTTTAGCCCCATCTCTGCTGAAGCCTGGTGTGGTGCCTTCCTCTTGATTTGCTGTCTATCTTGAAACTCAATAGACTTCAAGATTTGAAGTGCCTTGATTTAGTGAAGGTGTTATCCTCCGGTCCAGCAGGCAGACAGCTGGAGACCAGGCATCTTTTGTGGGAAGAGAGAATACTTAGGATTCTGGTGTGTTTGATGATAGAAAAACTCCAAGGTGTCCTACATTGCTGCCAAGCCATCAGCTATCCCGTTTTGTGGGATCTGATTTAAAAAATCTCTGCGTTGCAAACACAACATATAGACTCTAAATAAAACATGCTTTGAAAAGGAACTGTGAAAAGGGCTGGCTATGATACTCTTCTAAAAATATGCACATTATAAACAGATGTCTGTGTGTTTTTCCCCATGCAGCTCCCTAACACTGTTTAAAGCAGAGGGAATTTTATTCTATCCAGGAGTTATTTTATCTAAATCTAACAAATTAGGCATGGTAATTTGTTTTCTTTTTTTATTGACAAAACCCAGTGGGACCTTTTTTTTATAGTGATGGGGCAGTCATCTTTGAGATCTTTGTCATGCCTTCAACATCAAGCTGGGCTATTTAATGAATGTATAACTGCTAGTAGTCGCTCATATTCCATATGGGTTGAAATATTTCAGAAGTACAAAACATGCTGTCAAGAAAACAGCAATGGCAAGAGACTATGGCTTGTTTTTTTCTATTTTAATCTATATTGACTGCTGCTTTGAAAGAAAATACCTTTAAAGTTGGACTTATCTTACTATCTAGATTGGAGATAACACAAAACTAATTTACTAACAGTTTGCCTGTGTAACTAACACAGTACTATTAGCACATTTAGTGCTATCAAGCCTAATAAAATCAAATGTAACTATGCCTGGAAGTAAAGAACCATTGTCACTAAATACAGGAATGCCTAGTTCAAACGAGCATTAGTAATGGCAAACGAATGAGATTTTGTCTGCCTAATGAGATAATAGGTTATATTTTGCTTGTAGAGCAACATAAATATACAGCAAATATATATATAGCAAAATCTCCCTTTTCTGCCTGTAAAGCCTCGTGCTACATTGTTTACTCCCAAGCAAAAGTCAATGAGCATAAATATTATCGATCAGCTAAGCATGTGGGACACATAAGTATACTGTATGTTTACTTGTATTGTTTATAATTTTGTATTAAAAATGTGAAGAAAAATGCTTAAGAGCTTGAGCTGTAGAGTATAGCAGTCAGAAAGTATTTAAAGAGGAGAGAACTTGTGTAACAAAAGGGCTTTATTTTATTGATTACAATGGAGGTTATCCTGTTTCCCACCACTACATGCTGTCAAACCCTTAGGGTTTCTAGACCCTTTTATTTAAAATTTTTAAAGAACTGTGGGCCAAAGGAGGTTCCTTAGACCTCAAGGCCATCACAAAGAGGGTTCTGTTACCCGCTGACCTAACAAAATAATCCCTGAAAAACTGAACTCCCTTGTTGTTTGCCTAAGAGGACAAAGATGATCTGAGCTAATTGAGAGTTGATCTCTACTGGACAATCTTGTTCGCAGTCTATTAGTCTCATGAGTCACTTTTAGTTGTAGGCTGGTGAGAACTTGATGTGTTACAGACTTCCTTATCCTTTTGATAGCTTTTGTTGCTCAAAGTCATTGTCAGCTCTGCCTCCAAGCCAAAGTTTATATGCACATTTCTGTTTGTACAATCTGTCATATTTTAATTTCATCTGTCCTACAACAACATCACATTTCATCACTGTTTGAGGAATTTGACTGACTGCAAACATGAGCAACCTGTTGTAATTGAAACTAATTCACTTGTGTCATTGCTGCTGTGTTTGAATTCCACAGCACAGCTCGAGGCAAGCCTTGGAACCTTTTATGTTCCAACAAGGCCTCTCTTGGATAGAACTGTGCTGGAGTACAGGGACTCCATCAGCAGATATGCAAGAAGGTTCTTCCACCACCTGCTCAGGTGAGTGACAGTTTCAACTTCTATCAACTTAAAATTAATTGTGTATTTCAATAACTACCTACTTTAACGTGGTTGATGTTTTCCAAGAGGACTACCCCTGAAAAAAATGCATTCATTGTTAATGTTTGTTTAACTTGCACTTTGTTCCTTTCAAATAGAGTAATGCAGATAAAGTGCTATTCAGAGCTCTTCTGTCATCAATACACTTAAAATGAATCACCCTTTCCCATTTAGCTTGATAGAAGAAAAGATAACATACTTCTGAGAGATTCACCAACTGCTTGCAGATCAGCTATAGAAAGAACTTACAACTGAGAAAACACTGGGTTTAAAAAGATGCTAGAACACAAAAGAATGCTGCGTGTCCAGCATTGGGCCATGAAATCTGAACATTTTGTTATTCTCATCTTTAAAATTCTAATATATGAACAGGTTCCAGTAATTTTCAGTGCCATTAAAATAGAAGGAGAAAATGCAATATTGAATTTGTCTGTGAATTATATAGAATCATAGAATGGTTTGGGTTGGAAGGGACCATAAAGATCATCTCGTTCCAACCCAGCCACCATGGGCAGGGACACCTTCCACTAGAACAGGTTGTTCTAAGCCCCATCCAACCTGGCTTTGAACATCTCCAGAGACAGGGCATTCACAACTTCTCCAGGCAACCTGTGCCAGTGCCTCACCACCCTCACAGTAAAGAATTTCTTACATATATGCAACCTAAATTTCCCCTCTTTCAGTTTGTAGCCATTACTCCTTGTCCTACCACTGCAGTTCCTGACAGAGTCCCTCTCTGGCTTCCATGTGGGCTCCTTCCTGGCAGGTTGCTATGAGGTCTTAACCTTCCCTTCTCAAGGCTGAGCAGCCCCAACTTCCTCACCTTGTCTTCACAGAGAAACTGCTCTGATATTAGATGAGAAATAATAACAAATTCGGCAAGAATTTATAGTACATTGGTTTATCGTTGTATTTTTTTCAATCCGTTATAAATATTGATATGCAGCAGTTTAACCTGTTCACAAATATAGCTGTGATATTCCCTTTGAGAATTATCCAGTGGATGAAAATAAGGAGAAACTACCTTCTGAAAGATACAATGTTTGTTACATCTTGTTGAGAAGGAATGTAGATGGACATAGTGCAAAGACTTACAATGCACCCTTTTGCAGTGATTCATCCAGATTGTATATGCATTGTCTGCATGGACAAAGCAAGTTACTTTGATAGCAGAGAATGTGCTTTTTTCCAACTCTAAAAGAAAAGTATTCTATATTGTCTTCTTCATTTTGAGTTTGAAGAGGATCATCTTTCTGGTGAATGAGTCCATTCCAGTGAGGAAATCACTCCTTGTAGAAAAATGAGTGAACATTTGCATAATATGTATCAGTCTTTCACTGGAGTTTTCTTAACACACATGGCCACAACAGTGGGTACAAACTCTGCTATTGCCTTTCTCTTAGAAACCAGCAGGGAAGATGCTCTTATGGCAGTGGCCATCTTGTTGTGGTTGTGGGCCAGTTGCCTGCAGAGGACATATGCAGGAAAAATGCCTGAGAGATTGCTGAGAAGTGTAACTCCAGTGCTCTTACATCTGCAAGAGAAAGGTGTATTCCCTCTGACCCAGGATTTGCTTCCAAGTGCTAGCAGGCATGCAGAGGCGTGGGGCCCTGGCTAAGCTGCCAGCCCTTGAGGCTGCAGCTGAAACACTGACTGAATCCTCCTGAAACAAGAACCTTCAGTGTCAGAATGCTGCCTGTACAGCATGGGGCACAGCAAGAGGTGTGCACAAGAGTCTCCTCATGTCTTTTACGTCTCGCTGTAAAGCAGCCCTTGAACAATCTACAGTTGTGGCAGTTTTTGGAACAAATGTGTTATTTTGCTGTTTTCCTGTTTTCAAAGGGATTTGTATTCAGCCAAATCAAAGTGATAGGATCATGTGATTGCTGCAGAACAGATGGTAATGCTTAAAGCTTATCTCAGAAGACATAATCTAAGTACAAAATTAAATGTTCAAATATGGGAGATTTATCTTACAGAAAGCAAGGAAATGATGTTCAGAGCTGATCATTACTGCATTAAAGTGACTGTGCCTTAATTGGTGTTTATTTCCTTTTAGATGTGTTCTTAAGTGTCTAGAATGATTTAAATGTAGGCTAAGCAGAGAGAACTACAGATCTGTTGGGGAATGGTAAGCCATGGTTCTGGGTGAGTGAATGCCATCCAGGCATGATGCAGTGTCTAGGAGGATCATAGGAAGGCATAGTGCCCACTAATTCAGGCACATGAAAGTTGCAGCTGCTGCTATTACATCTGTCTGTGATAGACTAGCAAGGCAAGGCACTTCTGCCAGCCTGATTTACAGCTGTGGGCTCAGAACAGGAGGAAAAGTGAGAAGGGAATTATGCTCCTGCCTTCTCAGGTCACTGTGTTATGCCCATGAGGGCACAGAAAACGTGGAGTTCCTCTCACTGCCTGTTTGTCAGGAAAAGCAAGGTCAGGTAACATGGAAGGAATACAGAGATGCTATTCACCACTGCAGGGAGAAAATTTGTGTGGCCAAAGCTCAAGTGGAGATGCTGTTCACCACTCTAGGGAGAAAGTTAGTGTGGCCAAAGCTCATCTGGAGCTAAAGCTGCCCAGAACTGTGGGAGACCATAAAACAGGGTTTTTGAAATACATTAATATCAAAAAACAGTGCAGAAATAACATCAGCCTGTTACAGGATGAGGATGATCACCTCACAAACAGGGCCATAAAGCAAAGATGCTTTAATGCTTTCTTTGTCTCTATCTTCAACACCAATGATGGAGTAAGGGGCTCCCAGTGTGTTGAACTGAGCCCTGAGGACTATTCCAGTGCCCCAGATGGACCTCCATGAGTCTGTGGGGCTTGATGAGATTCATCTGAGAACACTCCAAGAGCTGGCTGATATCATTGTGAGGCCTGTCTCCATGATTTTTGAATTGTCTTGGGAATCTGGAGAGGTCACAGCTAACCAGAAGCTGGCAAACATTGTCCCAGTTTTCAAGAAGGGCAAGAAGGATGACCCTGGAAACTTCAGGCCTGTCACATTCACTTCAGTGACTGGTGCATTATGGAGAAGATTATTCAGGGAGATACTGAAGAACACCTGAAGGACAATGCACTCCTCAGTCACAGCCAGCACAGCTTCATGACAGGGAAGTCCTGCTTATCAAACCTGATTTCCTTTCATGACAGAGTAACTCACCCAGCTGATCAAGGGAAGCCAGTTGATGTTACAGTTTTGGATTTCAGTAAAGCTTTTGATAACATCTCTCATGGGATCCTTCTGGACAAAATGTCCATCCCCCAGCTGGATAAACACATCCTGTGATCAGTGAACTCACGGGTGGGGCACAAAGGGTTACAGTGAATGGGGTGACTTCAGACTGGGGACCTGTCACTACTGGGGTTCTGCAGGGCTGCATTCTTGGCCCTGTGCTCTTCAATGTCTCCATAAATGACTTGGATGCAGGAGTGGGAGGGACACTGAGCAAGTTCACAGACAATACACAACTGGGAGGAGCTGTTGACTCCCTCCAAGGCAGGGAGACGCTGCAGAGAGACCTCAGCAAATAAGAGGACTGGGCAGTCACCAACCATAGGAAGTTTAACAAGGGAAAGTGCCAAACTCTGCACCTGGGACAGGCAACCCTTGTTGTGTTTATAGACTGGGGAATGAGAGGCTGGAGAGCAGTGCCATGGAATGGGACCTGGGGGTCCTGGCTGATGGAGAGCAGTGCCCTGGCGGACAGAAGAGTCACTTGGTTTGTTCAGCCTGGAGAAGAGGAAACCAAGGGAAGACCTCTTTGTGGTCTTCAGCATCCTCATGAGGGGAAGTGGAGAGGCAGGCACTGATTTCTTCACTCTGGTGACCAGTCACAGGACCCAAGGGAAAGGCCTGAAGTTGTACTGGGAGAGGGTTAGGTTGGATATTAGGAAGAGGTTTTTCACCCAGAGGGTGGTTGTACACTGGAACAGGCTCCCCAGGGCAGTGGTGACAGCACCAAGCCTGACAGAGCTCAAGGAGTGTTTGGGCCGCGCTACTACTGAACTTACTCCCACAGAGATGAATTTTGTCCATGTGGCCACCATAGAGAACCCGACTGCCATCAATGATGATTTTATCTGAAGGCATAATTTAATGCCTAATAGGTTACCTTATGAATATAAAAGACAATCTTAGTCCTCAACCATGTTCATCATGGTTGACTCTTGGAGCAGGGCCAGGAGCTGGACTTCAATGATCCTTCCAACTCAGGATATTTGATGTTTCTGTGATTCTATTAACTTTTTTACCCTTTTACATTTAGCACTGAATACTTGCAGGCTAGTTACAAATTGCTAATGTATCTCTTCAGAGTGATTTTTTCATCACAACAGATGTGTCTGCATGACCAAAGAAGACTTGGATTCAGAAGCCCTGTAAACTGAGACTGTAAACTTGATGCAGCATTAGGGGGCATTTATCACTCTCTTGTGAACATGAGGAGACAAAAGGAAAGTGATCATTTTGTACCCTACTACAGCAAGAAGTGGAGAAGCATTTCTAAATTATGTGCAGTAAAATTGTGGCTGATATTCAAAAAGTATTTCTTGGCATAGAGTAGGGCCTTCTGCAGTTCATTTGGGCTTCAGAAAGAGCAAGCAGCATATTTACAGAAGTTAAACCTAGAAGATAAAGAACTAAGGAGAAGAACTCAAAAGTTTGGTAGGAAGAACCAGGGAAGTGGGGTTAGGAGCATGAGTAAAAGACAAGGTGTTGGGGACAAAGGTCTGAAGGCAGGTATGGGAATGTACAGTGTTCTGCAAGAAGGGTAGGGTGGCAGCACAGAGCCAAATGGGGGAAGAAACTTAGGGTGTGTTTGATGGGCTGTAGAGGAGACCAGACACATCAGGGATGGAAAGGGAAGGGTGGAGTCATTCATACAAGATTAAAACACTAAAATGTTTAAATGTTTTGAGATCTAAATCTGAAAAATGTTCATATAAACAAAAGTTTTCACTCCCCTCTCCAGCTTTCCTTTGAATACCTCACCAATCTGCCTCAAGCGTTTTTAGAAGGACCAACTCATGGGAGAGAAATATTAATTCATTCTACATGCTGAGACAGTCTTTGACCTGCCTGCTGAGTCTGCCAAAAAAGTGCCATTTATTGTTGTACTTTTAAAGATGTGAGTGTCTGTATTTACCAGAATTGAGAAATACAATTACCTTTCCAGATGGGCTATCCTCACCTAGTAAAAATCATGTGCTAGTGATTTTACTCTTTACTGTAGGCCAAAAGGTTGGATGTTCAGTTGCAAATAACTGGGGCATCCATTTTCATATTATCAGGGAGATTATAGGCTATATATTTTTCTACCATCAATGAAGTCAGTTTCTAGAAAATGCTGAATGCTGTGCTGTCAGATTCCCTCTTTATGCATGAAGGCACTCCAAAAAGAAGATGCTCCATCCAAGTTGAGATGGGCAAAGGAACACTGACAGCACAATTGAAACAGATCGCAATTAGAAGGAAGGAAAATTCTTTGCAATATATTGGACTCAGCCATGCTATTTGTATCCATCATTATAAAAACTACATTCTTAAATTTGCAAACCACACATCATCGTCAGCTTCCACTAAAATAGAAGCTTCGAGCTTTGCAGGTATAGGCCGTGAATGTAAAATATGGAATACCTCCAAAAACAAGCATTCAGTATACAAAGTTAAATTAAAGGCCTCTTAATTATATGCCAGGGCTCCATTACAACAGTATTTATGGAATGAATAATTATTTTCACTCTAAATCTTTATCTATAATTAAAAAATACAGGAACTGAATTACAAGTACAGAAATGTATCTTAGGTGTTCCATGCCACTTCAGTAGCACTCTGGTATTTTATTATGATGTCACTGCGTATAATAATATAATGTATTATATCATTATGTAAAATGTTGAGTAGAGGTGGATTTTTTGGTAAGCCTTGGGGAGCTGTAACCTCCCTGCCCCCACCCTTTTGCTACATGTATTTGTGTGGTAGGGGAGTGGCTGCGCCACCTCCCGCATCTGTCTCACAGCCTCGGGTAGCCGTGGAATGGAATGGGATGGAACAATTTTTCACTCATTAACTGCGGCATCGCTGACTCATGGCTTTGCTTCACTCTGATCAAGCATTTGTAAATTGTGCTTGTCATATTTTCTAGTGCATGAAATGATCTTGTTTGTTTGACACGGACACACAGTCACAAACACACGCCTGCTCTGTTGGGTTCCATTTTTTGAGTGGGAAAACAGGGCTAGAAAGTAAAGTCTGAAATGCAGCGCAGGAGTTGCAGAATTAAGATGCAGCCACAGTTCTGCAGTTCGGCTGTGCCCTTTTCTCCTTTGTAATTCTGTTTTTGTGTTTGTGAAGACTCAGTTTAAGATTTGTTTTTTGTTTTTTTTAATTACATGGAAAAATACTAAGATTCAAAACCACTTGCACCTTTCAATCTAATAATTTCATTAAGATAATGTAATTTGTTTTTATTTCCCATAGTACAAATATGCTTACCTACAAAGCAAAGCTTTGTTGTAAATAACAACATAGTGCTTTTCATCCTTCTAGAGAAAAGTGCAACTCTGGTCACATTCATTGGTAGAATTTTGGATGGATTCATGACAGATTCTCCTTTGTATGAGAACCAAAAATGAGAACCTCTGCCATGTTTTAACTTTTGCTGTTTTCACCCCTTCACAAATCTCAGAAGTGTTTTACTCTTTGCAGTGTTCCATGTAAGATGCTACTGGGTAAATGTAAAAATTATCTTCATGTTGGGCAGAATATTCATCAAATGCTATGACTTTGCACACAAGACTTGACAGACCTCCTTTGTAAACAAACACTCTTAAAGAAAATGAGAAAGTGAGTGGTCATTAGTGTCAGGGGAGACCGGCTTCCAGCCACCACCAATTTTTATGAACTTCACTTTTCAAGAGTTCTGAAGTGTACTGCTATACTACAAGACATGATGCCTGGACACAGACAGTTATCACTCAAGTCCAAGACAGCCTTTGAAAAGCTAAAATAAAGCTCTTTTGTCCTGCAGGTACATCACTAATGCAGTACTAACTACCCCTTGGTATGCAGGTTCCCGTATCACTACACTGCAATCTCCAAAGTAGATATTCACTGTGAGCATTTCCATCCTAAATAGGACCCTAAATCAAGGGTGAAAAAAATGCTTCAGCTCCATAGGAATAGTTCCCAATCCCATCTGCTACCAACTGTATGGAACTGGGAGACAGCATGAGCGAAGAGCTTTTATGATCCTTTTTAAGAGCACCCTAGAAGTAGAATCTATAATTATATTAGTACATAGTGTGTCACAAAATATGTATAAACATTATGATGACATGGTTGAGGACTGAGATTGTCTTTTATATTCGTAAGGTAGCCTATTAGGCACTAAATTATGCCTTCAGATAAAATCATCATTGATGGCAGTCAGGTTCTCTATGGTGGCCACAGGGACAGAATTCATCTCTATGGGAGTAAGTTCAGTAGTAGCATTTTCACTAAAGTAGCACCTTCTGAAGAAGACTTTGAAGAGTCATTTTTTGTCATCTTTTGTAAAACGATCAAAACCAAAGGTTTTCATATTACCACAGCACTGATAAATGAGAATTTATATTGCTGTGGTGGAACTACGCATGAAAAGATTTCTCTGGTCATGCTTCTTGACCTGTTTTAGAAACGAGAAATAAAGGCACCTATTTAATGGAACTAGGTTATTTTTGCAGTTACAGAGGTTAAAGATCTCATAAAAAGTTTAGACTGTCTTTGCTTCAGTCCTATGTTAATGATTTCTTTTCTTAAACCAGCTCCAAGACAGGTTTCAATTTCAGTCAGATACTTTGATGCTACAGGAGTGACTCTAGGATTTAATTCTCTAGCAATGATTACAATGTAAGAAATAATAAGCAAAATATCGGCATGGGGGGACAACAAATTACGTGACATAATTGCTTGAGAACAAAATGCCATGGAGAAAAACCATGACAAATCGCTGCCAGAGATTTGGAAAAGATATGTTACTCAACTTAATGGGAGAGACATTCCTTGGAGGATGGGAAGAATGGCCCCTTACACATGCTTAGAGCAGTCCCAGAGTAGATGTAATCTGGACCCACTTTGCACAGCCAGCAACAGATGCACTTTGGTGGCCCAGAGTGCCAGAAGTCATCCAATTCTCTGGTACCTCCCCACCCATGGGACTGCACTAGAAAAAAGGAACACAAAATAGCTGCACTGGACTGATGTTTGTGCCAAATTTATTCCCACATGCTGGTTAATCTGACTTTGATATTGCTACTTTCAGAAGCTGAGCCCACATTGAGAGCACTGTTGTGTTGAGTAACTGATAATCTGCCCTCGTAAGGTGGCGTTTTCCTGCTGTACCAGCTGTGCAGTTTCCCTGAAACCTTAAGGGCTTTGGGCATACATGAAGTGCAGAAACGATGCAAATAAATATATCATATTCATGGACAAAACCCTAAAAAATTAGTTCTTAGCAACATATCTCCATCCTTGAGCAGCTGTTGTAAGTCAGCCTCAGCCTTCCCAGGTCATCAGTTTCTCCCTCTCCACCAGCTCCACCTAGTCGCTAATAGCATCTTCTTTGGGATTGACACTCAAAAATCTCTAATTTGAGGTCCTGACCAAGAACTGAATTTAACATTAATTTTTTTCTCTGAAGTTTCTCCAGATCAATTCATATCTCATGTCTTTACCAAGACACTTTTTCTCCATTCATCTTCAAAGTCTTCCTGAGCCCCACCATTACACTTCCCTTTACTGTATGTGGACCATCTGGCAATATTCTGTTGTGAACTCAGCTCATCAGAGTTTTCTCTCACTCCCTCAGCCTTTTTTCTGACTTTTCTCCCATTTCCATCCAGTGTCCTGCAGGAACAGCTAACTGAATAGTCAGGCAACCCTAGGCTTTCTGTCTTTAAATGCAGATCTGCCTTTTATGGTTCTTCAGAACCCAAAAGCCTGCGAAGGAAAGAACACCAAAAGAAAAATTTAGAAAAAAGTCAGCAATAGTAATTTGTCCAATAACTGGATATAGTGTCTTGGGGGTGCACCTCTCATGCTTAATAATGTAGAATTTATGTGTCCTACATGCTCATCTGGGCTTCCTCTGTAGTTAGGATAAAGACATGGGCAACCAAGGGATTAGTAATCCCATTGAAGGGAGATATCTCAGATAAGCATGAAGAGTCAAACATCAGTGCCTATCCCTATCAATTAACTACAAAAGGAGCCTACCTAATTAGCTTAAATTAGCCATGTAAAGGTAAGCAGTTTGAAGATAAATGGAATGATTTGCACTGTAAATGTCTAGCTCCTGTATCACATTATTACTGGCCAGTTAACAGAAAGATCTTAGCTGCTCAGATAGTTTCTGTAATAGAATGAGAGAGGCACATAGACTAAAAAAACATATCAAGAAATGTTTACAAAAAGATACAAAAAGCAGACAGGCATGCAGATCTCTTTAAAAGTCTCCTTTTGACTAGTTGGCCAAGATAGGAGAGAATGGGGATGTTTTTTGGTTTACACTGGTGAGTGCTGAAGTATCAACTAGAGACAGATAAATAGTAATATATGACCAGCACTAGGTAAAATTAATTCAGAATTTTTAAAGGTAGTAAGGGATAAAACATCTGAAATACATACTGTGGTGTGTAACCTCACATTTAGAATGACCTTAGCACCTGAGGACAGAAACATGGAAAATATTAAGTCAGTTTTCAAAACAGTCTGGAGAGACCTTGGAGAACTATGCCCTGTAAGTCCACCCTCTGTACCAGTGAAATTAGTAGAAACTGTATTTTAAAAATGTTTGAACATACAGACAAATAACATATTGGGGGAGAGTCAGCAGGATTTCTGTAAAGGCAAGTCACATCTCAAAACTCCAAGTTCTTTGATGTCAGTAATCATGTGAGTAATGGCTATCCAGCTGCTACTGATGAAAGTTTGACCATTGAAGACCTTTTTGGAAGGTCTCCCACCAATATGTCTTAAAGAAACTAAGCTGCCACAGGATTATAGGAAAGCTTCCCTTGCATAGATAAGTAATTAATTAAAAGGTAAGAAACAGAATAAGAGCAAATGGTCAGTTGTCATAGAGGTCACCAATGGAAATTATAAGTATAGCAGATCTATACCTTTAAGTAAGGTGGCAAAGGAGCACATTGTGAGCTCCCAGCATTTGCTAATGATGCTAAATTGTTGACACTAGTAAAGATAGGACCTGCTATGTGAAGAACAGCAAAAGGGCTTCACAGGATGCAGTGACACAGTGTCAAAATCGAAGATAAAATTAAATGTAAATAAATTCAAAGTGAAGCACTTTGTACACAGTGGCATGTAACTCCAAAGATCATGTGTAACCTGATGCAATCTGAGCTCAACATTATTCTAGAGGAAGAATTTGGTCCTACAACTCTACAGTTGTAAAATACTCAGTTCAGTGCTCAGCAGAAGTACAAAAAGCACATTGCAAACTACGAATTCTTAGAAAATGACTAGACAAGAAAACAGCGAGCTTCGGTTCACCTGAATTTTGTGTGTAGTTTTGGAGTCCCATAATCCGTAAAAGGATATAGTAGAACTCAAAAAAGTTTAGGAATGGCAGCCAGGATGATTAAAGGCATGGAACAGCTTTAGTGAAAGGAATGGCTAAATAGACTAGAACTCCTTGACCTAAAGAGGAGGCAGCAGAGATAGAGATCTATTAAATTGTGAGTGTTTGTGAGAAAGAGCACAGTAAATGACTGCTCCCTGCTTCTTCTAATACAAAAAATAGAGGTCATCAAGCAAAGCTAACACGTGGCTGTTTCAAAATAATAGTGATTCTTCATATAACGTATAATTAAAATATGAACCTCCTTACCACAGGATGTTGTGGATGATAAAATTGTATGTGAGTTCAAAGGAAAGGTTCAGAGAAGAGGAATTCACTGAGGAACACCAGCCTGGAAACCACCTCGGGCTCAGCAAATCCCTGAACCACAAGTTGCTGGAGACTAGGAGACTACTTAGGGAAATATCGCCATATGCTTGCCCTGTTCTAATATTCTCTCCTAGATGGTAAGGGGTTAGGGCAGGAGTGCCTTCAGTCTCAGCAAAAGGCTATTCCTATGTTTTGTGCTCTGGACATGATTCTGTGCAGAAAAAGCACATCAGACTCAATAGTTTTCCATTTACTCCCTCAATAATGTGCCAAAATTCATACAAAGTTCCAGACAATATCTTGTCTACCTCTTCTGTGGCTGTATTTGCTGCAACAGAGCTGTTATATGTGGGAATTTTATGAGCATTACCACTGCATTGTTTTATTATAAAGAAATAATTTGGCTTTTGACAAACAAAGATGGAAAAGGTAAATATACTCTAATGGACCCATAACTCAGCAAGGGATTCAAAATTTGGCCCTCCACCATGATTCTGTAAGTAGATATTTATCTTTAGGCAGCCAACATTAGAAAATATTAAGCTAATATATTTTCTCCAAGAAGTCTTAGCACTAAAAAAGCGCATCTTATCCAACGTCAGGCATGAGGAAGAATTGGCCCTGTACCTCATAGAAAGCCAAGGAGGAAAGGGGCCTGTTCATCTTAACTTTAATACCAAATTTCCATCTGCTGCAGCTCAAAATTGCAGAGATATCACAGGTATACAATAGGGATTTATTATAGAGGCAGCAACTCATCCTTAACCATAGCGATGATACTGGGCCTGTGTTATATAGCTGTCTTTAGCGTGTAGACATGCTGATATGTTTGCTCAATAAAATCCAGCTTTCAAGACATGCTGTTAAGTTTACATGATCACCAGAGTGAGAGGGATAAAGCTGGAAAAGAAGAAAAGCAGAAGTGAATTAATGCAATAAAGGCTAGGATTTAACAGACAGGGTTGATTAAAATAAATGTGAAACAACAGGTGTCACTGACTCTTATCAGCATTTTTAATTAACACCTGTTTTTAGCCCAGAGTACTTTGGAAGAGTATGTTGGAGTGTGTCTGTATTTAAAGATAAAAATACGCTGTTGAGAAGTTACTAAGTAGTGAGATGTTGGAGGAATGGAGAGGTTTGGGGGTGGGGGAAGCCTCTCTTTGCTGGGTGGGTGTTGGTGGCAGCTTAGAGAAACGTAAAGGAGAGCCATGATGATAAAATTGCAAGGTAGGGAAATACTGCTATGGCAACAAAATATGTTCTCTTGAAGGCAAATGAGTATGAAAAAGGAAATAAGGAGTGTAGGAAATTGAAAGGAAGTACAGATTACGAGAAAAGACAGGATCTAATTTAAAAATATACAAATTGTAATAGTTTTAATTTATGCAATAATATTTTATGATAGTAATAAATTTCTGTTATCCAGACTTTTATAGCACCTGCTCCGGAAAATTTCGGAGAACTTGACAGATATGAAAGAATTCTTATTCATGGTAGGAAGGGGATGCAGTCATACTCTTCAGTGTGCCATGCTGCAAGAACCCAAGCCAACGTGAATGACCAGCATCACATGAGAAGTCTGTGACATAAATGTTCATAGAATCAGGATCTTCAAACAAATGTTTCTTCAGTGTAGGTATCAGACAGTTCTGGAGTGTTACAGTAGTGCTGTTTTATAATTAATTTTGCCAAAGGTCAACAAATAAATGACAAACATTTCTTTATACCTAGACCCACTGCTTTTTCTAGAATATTTCATACATTTAAACTATTTATTTCTAAGTATGTATTTTAAAGGTTTAAATGATCCCTTATTGTTAAACTACTTAATTCAAAAATTAACTTGATTCACTTGAAAATCTGACTCAAAATTCTGTCCTGAGAAGAAGTGTGTAAGGCAGAGTAACCTGCACTATTTCATACAAGAATACGTTTTGGTTTCCTAGAGCAGAATATCACCCTAGAAGATAGGAATCACATGGTAAGATTACTAACTTTTTTTATGGATGGTTTGGAAACGATCTCAAGATTCACAGCTAGTTAGAGCCTTCGAAGGCTTTCTCTGGCCAGAGCATCATACTGTCTGGCTCCCTTTATTAGATTTCTCTTTTTTCCTTTTTTTTTTTTTTCTAATTTGGTTTGCTTGTTCGCTTTCTTGCTTCAAACCAGAGGGTACCCTTTGATGTGAAGGGCATTCAGTTTTATGCCCAACACTCTATGAAGTAATGGGTGGATTTCCTTTAGGTCAGAGATACGTAATTTGACAGTATCTTTCAAGTGGCAGGAATTTTGGGTGCTTTGAGATACTTGTATTTTTGTACTTGTATACTGTATTTTCTCATGGTTATTCACTGACTTTACCTGGGACCTATTTGTGTATGACCTTTGAAAGGTTCCATGAGGGATTTGTTTTTAAACAAGTCACTCAGGCCACAAATCCAGCACTTCACTTAACTTGCCCATATTTAGGACCCATGGAAAATTATAGGTCATAAGCCCATACATTAATGCTTTGCTAAATCTGGGCCTGAAGGGATGTATAGATTATACCTGAACAACATTTAGAGCTCCTGCATCTAAAATACAATTTAGGATGCAGTTTAGGAGATTATCCCCTTGACTCATGCAGACATAGACCCAGTGGCTGTTTCTCCATTAGCCTTTGGTGTGCTCTGCAGCACTTTCTCTTCGTCGGTATCTCAGAAGGTAACAAGGCTGTGAACCCTCCTCAGAGGTTTGTGTGTCCTGTTCAAAGGAGCTCATAATCTAAAAACATAGTGGCATAGTAGCAGAAGGTTGGCAAAATAATACTGCTGGCATCTCAGGGGGTGGAGCTTTCCAGTGCAGCCATTGATCCTTCTGCCACTTCTCTACTAACTTTCAGAATAATTGGGGAATCTCAGCCAATTTAACAGAGGGTAGAAGTCTCAGAAATAAGTAAATGCCTGCAAGTTTTGTGAAAATCAGCAACCATTTGGGGTTAAATAGAATGCAAGAGGTTATCTCTGTTCTAAAAAGCTACAGTGAAAGTTCAGCAGATAGAAGTTCTGCCAATAAAGACATGCACTGCTGAACACCAAGCATGGCCCACATGGCCTCTTTTTCAAACCTTTGTAGGGAGGAGGCTGTGGATGCCCTGCTGGGAGAAGGACAGTGTTGTCTGAAGCATGTTTTGGCAGGGTACCTTGGGAACAGGAAGAGTTGATGTGCTGAGTCTGTGTAGGAGGAAGCACAAAATAGGTTCTTTGGAGAGTTCCTGGTCTTCAGGCTGCATTCAGTTTTCTACAACCACCTTATTTAAAATAGGGCATCCTACTGAACTCATTAGGGTAAAATAATTTCAGATTTTGGTTGACTTTTGCTTAAAGGGAGTTTTTTTAAAGTGAGTTATTTATCTGGATTTTTTTCAAGAAATGTGAGATCTTAATGTATTTATTCCTCTCCAGGAACTCTTAAGTACCACTTTTTCAGCATTCAATATAAAATGCAGGATATAAATGTTTGACTAATACTATACTTTATATATGATGGATTATTCAGCAATCTAAGTCTTCAGAATTTACTGAAATTTTACATTGATGTATCTCATTGGAGGCCAATAGAATTTCAGGGTTGTCATTTTAAGGAACATTACACATGAGAATTTTTCCTATGAAATATTTAAGTCCTTTTAGCCCTGGTTTTGTAAATGGTCTCTGAAGCTGACATACAGCTACATGCCTAAATCAGTGGTGTTGTGTTCAACAGTTGGTGAAAAACTAATCTGTCCCAATTTCAATCAACCAGTTAGCAACCTAGCCACACACTTTTTAGGTTCTTTAACCTGATAATCTCTAATCATTCTGGCTCAGAATTCCAACAGAACGGGGTTCAGAGTAATTTTGCAGACATTGTTCTTTATTTGAATATAGTCTAATTTAAAAGGAAAAAATTTCAGATAATAACAACATTTTTTGAGGGGGAAAAAGCATGAAAACCATTTCTGTTCCAAAAATTGCTGATATGAGAATTTATGAGGAAACAGCTCCTTTTATGAATAATTATTATTATTGTGTTTAAGAAATGGGCAAGATGCCTAGAAATTGAATGAAAGAATGATCTATTAAATTGAAATATTAAATGAAATAACTGAATTAAAAGTGATCATGTAAACCAGCAGTAAATGTTGGGAGCTGTAGCTGATTGAACATATTTTCATCATCTGTTTTGTATGCTTAAATACAATTGCTTGATGTAAGTAAACACTTGATTGATATTCTGAATACTTTAAAATCTGCATATGCATCATGGAATACTGAACAATTAAAACTTAATTTCAGTGTAGTTTGATTGCATGTAAATTATTTCAATATTCATTTTCGCCTGTTCTGTTTGCTCAGTGCATATTTAATATCCACTTTTTGAATGCATATCATTCTTGACTGGACTGTGAGATGAGGAGGACCCTGAAATTTCTTCCATTGAAAAGGATTGCCTTATAAATATTATTTGTGCCACAGCTCTTCCCCTGCAGATTATTTTCTAAATGTTGTGTACTCTTATTGAAGACAAGGAAAAAAACTGCTGCAGCCCTCCTTTATCAGCCCAGCACAAGGAATATGCTTACATGGTCGATGAGCATGTCTAAGAAGGCTTGTTGGTTGTAACTAGTCCCTAAAGAAATGTTTCCACCTTTTCTGCACTATATTGCTTGCCTGCATGAGCTCCCTCTCCCTTCCCTTCCTCCTCCCTCCATATGATTTTTACTTTATTTTCCTGGTTCTTGGAGGAACCAGGAACTGGAGGAACTGTAATATGATGGCTAAATACTACAAGTGTTTTCAAGTTGGCCATTTTCAGTCCAAAAAATGTATCTCTATCTTTAAGTGACTACATTCAATTTAGGAGTTGTGGAATACAGATGAAAAAATTTTGCCTTTTTATATCTTTGTAGAACATTTTCTAAAAATCAAAGAGACTTCTTTTCCCTTCTCTGCAGGCTGCAATCCATACACACTTTTTTGATCAACAGTATTTCAAATTACTTTATATCTGAACATCCAACAGAAGGAAATCCCAGGCATTTGATTCTCCTGTTATTTATGCCAGTGAACAGAATAGCCTTTCTGAAGTTACAGATAACATTATTTTTTTTATTACTTATATATTTTATTTTAAAATAAAATTATTTCCTGGCACCTTTTCAGTTAAGTCATATTCCCAAAATAAAGGCAGGCAGCAGGTTTGTCACTTCACCATGGAAAGCAAGTCTGGATTCCTCTCTGTCTTGACCATTTTTGACCGACATGCCTGTTATATTATTCACATTTCCCCTTGATTTCCTTGCCCACACTAACAGAATTTTTTTATACTTTTTAGAATACATAAAGAAGTGCATGTAATACCAGTATTCTTTTGTTATATGAGAATTTGAAGTTAATGTTGTATCTACTAAATGGCTTGCAAGGAAATGTTTTCCTATGCGTCCTACATAGTTAATTGCGGTTTCAGAGTTCTAATCTTGAAGGTCATGTTTCTGTTGCCTGCCACTTTGACCAAACAAGTGGCAGAACTTCATGGTTTGCAGGTGGATTTCCTTATCTCTCTTTTTCAAGACACATATAAATCTTGATTGCTAGAGTTATTGTGAAGTAATAAGGGCTAAGGTGGAGGCAGGGGTTGGGAAGACACTGCTCAACACCACAGCCCTGCAAATTCCATTTTAGAGAGCAAATATTGTACCTGGTGACTGTAGCACAAGAACAAAATGGGGAACATTTTACTTGGGGGGTATTTTGTTTGTTTGAGGAGCTGATAAACTGAGTGTGCTAACAACAGTAAGAGATCTTCCTAGGATAAAACACGCTTATAAAATGGATATTATTAGCTTGAGGTTGGTCTCATGCTATATAGACCTCTCTCTAATATTTTTTGTACATTAAAACCTACAAAACTTTCATAACAAAGGGTTTCAGAATAACAATTATCTTCTAGTAAAGTTAGGTTTAAAAATGCTGGATAATCCTGACTGATTTAATACTGTTGGCCTAAGTAAAGCAAATTTTCACTCTTTTTTGTGACATCTGCCTTCTTTTAGAGCAATTCAATTTATAATAAATTATGAAGTAACTGTGATTGTTATTTGCAACACTCTTGGTTTGTGAAGAGCATTTCTTAGATAGTATTTTTTCCCTTTTTTTTTCCTTAGTGCAGATCTGAAAATAATGAGTTAACGTCACACTTTTATGAATAGGGGCCATAATGAGATGAAGTATGTATGTTGATTAAAGGAAAAATAATCAAAATCTTTCTGAAACTGCAAAGAAATTACAGCTTAAGGCCATGATTCTGTTCTGCAAGTCAATCAAATGAGAAAGTTATTTTATATTTTTTGGTTGCAGGCATTTTTTCCTTGGCTAAAGCAAATGTCATTCAAATAGTCTATATAGTGATACCTTTGGAAATACAAAACAATGATACAGACATTCTTTTTAGCCAGTCAAAAAGCTGATTTCTGTTCAGGCTACAATTTCCCCTCTAAGTACTAAGAATGTGTATTTAATCCACGGTGGAAAAGAAAACTATGCCAGGAAAAATTATAAACGTGATAGCTGTTCAAGATATACATATTTTAAAATGTACTTATTTTTCTTAATTCAAGCATAGCTTCAAAGGCATCATTACACAACAATGGAAAATCCATCACAAGAATCATGTTGAAAAGCTTCAGATACACAGACAGGCATGAAAAAATAGGGATGCACTGCCTGTTGCCTGGTGATCAAGGGGTTAATTTATCTCTTCCCCTCCCTTAAACTGGTTCTGTGAGGCGGGCTGCAAATTAGTACTTGGAAGACACAGCAGGGAGATTAGCTTTAAGGAGGGAAGGGCTCCCCACTCCAGCTCTTAGGAACCTCACCTGGAGAGAACATTTACTTTTCTACTTAAGCTAACATATTATGCCTTCTTGTCACGAATGTTATTCCTTGAGGAAAAGTCTTCTCTGGTTCTATCTTGCAATCTGCTGAATCATTCCAAGTGTGTGGTAGAAGAGAGGAGAGCGATAAGGCTGTAACAGGAGGGAGCCAGGAAACCGCTGAGGCTTTGGCTGGGAACAGGAGTCCCGGTGTGGTGCATCGTATGGGATTACTTTACCCACCCAGGCAAAAGAGGATTCCCATCTTTCCTCTTGTTCAGACCGGTCTGAGGAGGAGGTGCAGCACTGCCCACTGTTTCCTATGACACCACCAAGGTACAGAGCTGTACAAATTCTCATCCATGAGATGCTGTCTGACAATATTCATTTGACAAGCACAGCCTACACCCTTCTAACCCTGATAAATCCACAACGCTGGTTTTTCCCCACTGAGGAAAAGAAGTCATCTCCTTCCAAACCTCAAGTGTCTACAATTGATCCATTGTTGAAATTGTTAACAGGTGGAAAGGGGGAAAATTTACTGACTTCATAATGGGACAAATACAAAATTGTTCTATATGTAATCAATCTTCTACCTCTCAACTGAAATAAAATCAAGGTATTTGCATTTCTAAAAATAGTCACCAAATCTATTTTCATAGCTAATTTTAAAAAGTTAAAAATGTGCAGTAGGGGAAAATGTGTACAGATAGAATCACTTTCTCATAATACAATGTCACATAATGTACAAGTATATAGTAGTATAAGAGAAACATTAGCCCAATGCAGAATTTTCCATTGGGATTAGCATTTGCCAGTGCAATTATTTATACATTCTCAGAAAGCTTCTGATGGATGGCTCATGTCCTCCTGCTTCTGTGGAATCGCACACAGAAAGATACACCCTTGCCCAGTCCCTCCATCCCATGTGGGTATTTGCCCAGGAGATGGTGTGGTGTCTGGGTAGGATGAAGGGGTTGGTCTGTCACCATGAATGGAAGGAGCTGTTGTTCAGCAGGGTCTCAACCCACCAAAGGAATGGTCCTTAAAGATGGAGTTCCACATTCACGCTGCCCCTTTCCTGCTCTACTGTGTCTCTGGGTGGTACCTTCTAGAGCACATGTAGAGGTAATTTTTGCTTGTGATTTTGCTCTTTTCCCCATTATTATACTTCATTGATGCAATCTTTTTCACTGTAGGATCTCAGAAAACTCTCAGGAGTCTGTGCTAATACTGGGCTAAGGTAGTTACGACACAAAAGAGTATCACCCCCTACCTCTTTTAGTCCCTGAGGATTCATGACTCAACTGGATTAGCATCTTCGGAGAGCTGTATCAAGGGGTCTGCAAGGACAAAACTCAGTGCAAACTTCTACAGGGACCTCTGAAGTAATGTGAAATTCGGGATTAGTGTTTTCTGTAGAGGATTTTGAGATTCCTACCAGCATTGCTGGGAGATTTTTTATCTGTGTTGTGGTTGCTATCTTTGTAAAGGATGGATTTGTTAGGATCTTCAGCTCCCTTCAGATTCAACCAGATCTGATGGGACTCAACACTGAACCATTTGGTGAAGGTTTTAAACAATGAAGAAGGTTAAGGGTAGTCACTGTCCTACCTCACAGTTCTGCAATCTGAATATGAGCCTATCAAGTTTCCCCAATAAAGCTTTGGCGTCAGTTTTGGTGAGCATTGAAGGACTTTGTATATGAGCCAAATTTGATGCAGCTCTTAAATTAACCTCAGCAAACCATGTGTTTCCTCTTTCTTTCAGGTATCAGAGGTTTGAAAAAGCATTTTTGCTTGCTGTTGACATCGGTGCTCGGGACCTGTTCATGGTGAGTTGTTTCTGGAGACACAGGCTCTTGGAAGATATTATTTGTCAGCTTTTGTACACATTAAAACAGTTCCAGGTCATTTGCAGTCTTGTACATATACTGAATACAGAACTGTTCTACCTTTGCCATCATGAAACTCATCAGTACGAATTGAGTATCTTCAGAGTCACTGACATTTTCACCACCATGGCCTACAGGCTATTCTGAATTTTCCAGGAACTGTAGTATATGTTTTTATACTTTCCCTTTCTTCATCTGACCTGATGTAGGTGAATGTCATCTTTCACTCTAATAAGCTTATACATTTCTAATCTGTTCCTTTAAGTCCAACTGCTGAGTCCTGGACACAAGAGCTGTTCATGTCCTGGGGATCCTGAATGCTCTTAGTTTGTCTCTTGGGGTTTTGTGAAAAGTGACAAATTATGAATGCTTCTGCTGGTACTTTTAAAGCAACAAAGCTCAGCAGCATCAACACAAGGGTTTTAACACTTCATGCACTCTCTGCCCCTTCCCATTTAATTAGCTACAAAAGTAAAATTAACCAGCTCTTAAAAGGTCCTCTGTGTGAGCACTGCAGGAGGTTCTTGTTTTATAAGATCTTGCACTACAATGTCACAGTGAGGTCAGATGGACAAAGCCAGTTGTGCTCTCCTAGTCTCTCAGCATGTTGCTGCTCCACAGCTGATTTCATTGTTTTCAAAGAAACAATAGGAAAGGGCTTGTTTAAAAAAAGGCCCTTTGAACGATTCGTTTGCTTGACTCTTTTGCATAATGAAGACATTCTGTTGTTTAAATTAAGCTTTGACACTAGATGTTAATATCATTTATCCCATTAAGTCACTTGCCCTGCTAGTTTGATCTTGATATTTAAATTGTATGTTAAATTACACAATTAAATCCTGCTTTTAGGGGTTATGAAAATTCCCTTCTAATTATATAAAAAGTTGTGTGAACCTTTTGATGTTTTTTTCACGGCTCTAATCATCTGGCTTGTTCCATCTAATTAGAAAGATGTGAATACTGCGATAAACTTTCTTAAGTATGCATCAAAAGAATGTGATGGAAATGTCAGACTTTTAGGAAATTCATTACATGTTCTGTGTTTACTCCCCTCGATTTTCTGTCTTTTTAGATCATCTCTTTCTTTTTCTCTCTTTATTGAATGTAGCCTCTTCAATACAAACTTTATACCTAATCATGCGAGGCACTGCTGCAGCCACATATAAGATTCGGACTGTAGTATGTCTGGAGCAGATTAAAGGTTTTTGCCAAGGGCCTTCCCAGTGTACAGATAATAAATATTCCCTGATTTTAGTCATTCTGACAGAATAAATGTCCCAGCATTTGCCATCAAAGGCCCTCTCTCATATGACTGAGAGCATTTCCTACATGATCTTTTTCTCTTTCCTTCCTTCTGTTGATGGCAGGACTGAGGGAGCACGTCTGTGCCAGAGTGGGAACACCAGTGTTGGGTGTTGAGATGGGTGCACAGCTGCTAGCAAGAGGGAGGGACTGTACCTGGCTCCATAGGTGAAAGATAACGTATTCTACTCTCACCAAAAAGTCTCTCTAACTTTCTTCAAGAGGATTTTCAGTGTTTGCAAAGCAATTAACTCCACCCTTTCCTACTCTTTGCCTTTCCTTTCCTCTCTCAACACCTACTCGTCATTTCCCATCCTACCAGTGCCCTTAAACATAAATGTATATTTCTGAAGAGCTCCTCCTGGCTCATGTCATTGTGAGATCAAAACCAGTTCTTTAATGTCCTTGTTCTACTTGCATTACCTTTGAAATTCCTCATAGTCGCTCCCCTAAATTATGCTACAAGCAGCACACATCCCTGCCTTCTCTGGGGAAATGTTCTTCTGCTAATTCATTGTCTAAGTCAGTCACTAATGAACAAACTTTACAATAAGGTAACAGTGGTACTGCTGCAAGTCCATTAAGTACAGGACTCAAGAAGTTTAAACATGCATAGGTCATTAGGAGTATTTATTTGTGCCATGGTAATTTCTAGGGAATTTGGCTTCATTGTGCTTAATACTGTGTGAAAATTAGATGATAACCCATTCCCATACAGTCCTTCTAGATATTAGTAACATAACAATGTTATTGCTAAGCAAGGGTTGTGCATCCCTCACTTCTGTGTAATACTGAATGATTCCCATATATTGTTTATATAGGGCAAAATGCAATTACTAATATACAATTTGATTTTTGCATGTATTTAAAGCAGTTTTATCTATTTTTAAATCCTCAGATAGCTCTAGGAGTCACATCACCTTATTCCCAAATAATTTAATGGGATTTCAAGAAGAAATAGTAGTCTAAATAAAGATACCTGATGACATAAGCAAAATGGGAAAGAAAAAAGTCTGTTTATTAAAGGGGAGCAGAGAAGGAATAAAAAGGAAATTATAGAGAGGAATAGATATAACAGAGGTTGAGGAGGATGCAAACATTGAGTGTCTGTCACCTGAGACTTCTAAGAAAATGTCCTATATCTTAGAGAATTTACCCCAAGCATCCATTTCACGAGACAGGGCTCTACAGCATTCCCATTATTTGTTTTGAGACTGAATAGAAGTTTGAGAGAATGCTATCTGAGGGCTAATTTCTTTCAAAGAAAGGAAAAAGAAAAAAAAAAGGCTTAAAACTATAGCTGTAGCGTCACTAGATGATGCCATAGCAAGACACATAACACTGCTGTGTCTCTCCCTGAGCTTAATACTCACGTCACATCCAAGTCCATCAATTAATATCATCTCCTACAAAGTTCAATAAAAAAATAAAACTGAAAGGACATAATATCAAGAACAACAGCTCCATTTATTGGACAGTGACTGATCCAATCTGTGACGGAAAAGATCAAGCAGTGGAAAGGCCGTTAGCTTGAAATGCTTTTGTAGTGCATTCCAGCTCTCAGCTGCTGAAAATTCAAAAGGCCATCCCATGTACCAAAGGTAGCAAAAAATGCAAGGAAAAGACACTTTAATAAAACTGTCAGATCTTGGGTGATACACTGATGAGGAGAGTGCATGCTTCGAAGAAATGTTGGAGTGTTGCCCAGAAATATCCTATAGACAAATGCACATCGTGTTTCAAATGACTCCTGCTCACCAATGGCCAGCTCTGTGAGTCACAAAGGGGTGAAAGGGGAGTTGTCCAAAAAATAAGCAAACTGCTAAATGATAAAATAGAGCCCTTTCAGCAAGCTCCTGATAAGCAGCTGGAAATTGTTTTTATTGTCACCACTGGGTTTGAGAGAGATGTGATCTTTGGACTTGTAAATTCTTAGGTAATTGTATGAAAAAATATCCATCATGGATATTCAGATAATTTATTTTTTTCTGTCATTCATTAAAGCACTCTGTGTTCTGGTGCTTCTTCTTTCTGTTTTTTAGTTTTCTAGCTTAATTCTACTCAGTGAGTTATAAATTCTTAGAAAAATCCACTTTTAATGGTTTATTTGAATAAGAAACACCTAAATTTGATTTGAAATGGTCTAATTTGGAGATTTAATATCTGTAATCTTTTCTTTCTAAAGCTGGTTTAGAGATGAGGCAAAGGCTATTTTTTTTTTATTGCTCTTCATGGCCAGCAAGATGAGGAACAATGAAGAAACCCACTTACCAACCTACTGCTAATCTTTATTTCCTACAAGGCCCCTGTTAGTTAATGATGGATATGTAACACCTTTACATTCCTTTACTCAAACCGGAAAATGGGCAAAACTAAGACCTGAAATAACATCTGCTTTGATAAACAGAGAGCACAAGCTCTTCATTGACAAAGCTTCATCATTTTATGCAATTGTTTCCACTCCATCCTCAAGCTTCCTATTTGAAATTGCACAGAGGTGCAATATAAACTTATACAATAAGTTTTTACTCATAGTTTAAGCTACAAAAAGATGATCATTAAACATTGTCTGAAGGTATTTTTAATAACTCTGCCTGTTCATCAAAATCTCTGTAAGTTCAGACTTGTCCGAGAGCCCTTGGGTTTTCTATTGTTATCTAAATAAGGCGACAGTATCTGCTGTTTAATCTTCATAGAAATCATACCTTGCTGCTCCGGCCCTTTTCTCCTGACAACTAAGACCTACAAAGAGAGGAAATACAGAGTTCATCACAGGTTTATAACACATTACTCTGCTCCAAGACATTTGCACATTTTTTAAGTCACACCTGTGATTGTGATAAGACACTGCTGTCTCCTGCAGACTCTGCAGATCCTGCAAGTCAGTTCCTGACTTTCCTGCATAATCATCTCAGTTTCCCTAAGATTTTCAGTTTTGTTATTAAATTGTTGTTGGTTTTGTTGTTGTTGTTGTTGTTGTTATTAAAGGAGGGGTTACTGAAAGCAGCATGTCTTTCTCCTAACACTATTGCTCTCACTATTTTCATCTAAACGTGTCTTTCTAGAGTAAAGTCACTTTTCCTATAAGAGTTTCTGTCATATTGATACAGGTGGCAGTAAACTCACATCAAGAAGGATGGTTTCACCTGAAATCTTCCACATTAGGGAGGATACAGTTCCTTTTATGGCATGCAGAGGTCAATATTTCCAACAAACACTCCTTTTCCCTTTAAATTCCTGCAAGCAGATGGCTTGCAGAACAAAGGAATTACTCAAATCTTCAGATGTCAAATGACATCTTCAACAAAGTAGTGGGGAAAAAAACTTTGCCAACTGTTCTTGGATTTCCCTCACTTTTTATGTCACAGTTCATGCACAGAGCAGCATGTGTCTGTGATGCCAGATGAGAAGGGGATTGTCTCTTGATTAATGATCAAGAATGAACTTTTACTTTTCAAGGACCAAAACCAAGGGAAGCAAGAGTGTAATTTGTCTGCAGGAATATATTCTCCCACAAAGAGTTCTGCATGTAGTACAGGTGGTTTTCACCTCAAATATTAATATGCAACAAAAAGCCTTGACTTTTGATAAGGACATGCAGTGATGGGACAAGGGAGAATGGCTTTAAACTGGCAGAGGACAGGTTTAAGTTGGATATTTGGAAGAAATTCTTTCCTGTGAGGGTGGTGAAGCCCTGGAACAGAAGTCACTCAGAGAAGCTGTGGCTGCCCTATCCTTGGAAGTGCTTGGAAGTGCTTCAGGCCAGCTTGAATGGAGGCTGGAGCAGCCTGGCCTAGTGGAAGGCCAGTTTGTCCCTGCCCAGAGCAGGGAGTTGGAACAAGTTGATCTCTAAGATCCCTTCCAACCCAAGACATTCTATAATTCTATATCATGAATATAGAATTACAGAATTATATATATATATATATCCCTGCTGCAGCCCTCTGATTTTTGACTCTAGATAAAAGACTGAATCCGGAGTGTTAGCAATTATTCATGCTAGACAACATTTTTGGAAAGCCCCTTGTTGTTCAGGAGTGACTCGGGAATCGTGCCAAGCCAGTGGACATTAGAATCATTGAGCAGCAACTGTTGCTCTTACTACTTCCAGTATCAGCACAAGGAGGACCATCACCACTTTACCCACAGAATAGTGAGGGTAATGACCTTCAACAGTGAGTGTATGACAACATTCAAACAAAAATTAGTCCCTAAAAGATAGAAACCTTCAAATCATAAAATCACTAAGGTTGGAAAAGGCCTCTAAGGTCATTGAGTCCAACTGTTAACCCATTACTAACAAGTCCACCACTAGACCATGTCTCTAAGCACCACATCTGCATTTAGCATGCTCCAAATACAGGCTGTCAGCCAGGAGAGTTCCAGTACTTCATTTCTGGTTTACACAGAGCCACCTCCTATCAACATTCTTTTAATTCAATAGAAGTTATATTAAAAGTAGAAAGATTTGTTTCTTTTATACACAGAGTCAATAGCTTTGCTTTTATCAGTGTGTGATTGGTCAGTATTTTATTCATTGCTGTATTCAACAGCACAAGTAAGGAAACATATTTGCATTGGAGGGAATTAAAATGTAGTGGTAGGTTCATCAGTTCCATCTGTGTTTGTGATCTAAATAATAAAAGAACCTCTTTCTTTCAAAGTCCTTTTTGTTGCTCCTTTGAGATTCATTTTAGATTAATCTCTTTTCTTCTTTATTTCCAAAGGACATCCATTACCTTGCTCTAGATAAGGGTGAATTGGCACTGGCTGAAGTGGCAAAGAGAAAGGCTAATGACATTGATGCAGAATCAATAACTACTGGAATTGGTAAGAATTAATGATGTTTAAAAAGCCCTTTTGTTTTAATCAATACTTGTCCTGTAGAACATGTTGTTATATTTGTAGAGGGGTTATTGTTTTGATTGCATTGTTTTCTGTGAAAGTGAGACTGTATTTTTATTCAAAACTAAAGAAGGAGGCTTATAAAAATCACATAGCTTTGCCTTTCAGTAGCTGTGTGAGGATAGCTATGAAGTAAAAAGATTTGTACTGTGGCTATATAGAAAATTCAGGCTGTACAAACTGAACTAAGAGCAAGAGGTAAGGGAGTGAATCTGAAAATCTTTGTTCATAGCAACATTAAAGGCCAGGCATGGCAATTTCACTCACCTATAAATATTTGCTGCTGCACACTGGAGCCATATCCAGGTCTGATACTTTGGTAGCACTCAGATGGAACATTTACTGATGTGAACACAGCTTCACATCCTGGCTTTAAAGCAGAAGCTTTGCATGCAGTGGAATTCTTGCCATTCCATAGAGAATATCGATGCTAAAGTTGCAGTGGGACTAATAGCTAAAACACAGATGATTTTTCATGCAGGGGAACTCACAACTTGTTCACTTTCTCCTTGTGTTTCTTCTGAATTGAGAGGAAGAGATGTATGCAACCACATGAGACCATTCTGATTTCATGCCTTATAGCATGAACCAAGCAGAAGATGTCTAAGTCTAGGGAGCTGACCTCCATTGGAGGCAAAGGGAAGAAGACCCACAAAGCCTAAAAATGTTTGTATAAAATTTGCACAGTTCTGTTTTCCTTGTTCTACTGCATCTTTGAATATTAGAGGAAAACACTGAACTTTTGTCCTTATCCCATGCCAAGAAGTAGAATAGGATTAAAACTCAGAAGCTGTTTTTGTGAGTCAGAGTCACAAAACCTTTGAGATCTTGGGTAACATGGGATTCTTCTAGAACTGTACATCTCCCTGTTTACCCAGAGCATACAAGGGAATGTCACTCCAGTACCTAGAAACGCAGAGAGGCCATATATGCATTTATGTGGCTATTTCTATAGATTGTATAAATCCATGACTTTCCAGGCTACTGCAATACAGTAGCACCTCCTTCCCTCTCCAGCAGAGCAGGAATCAAGGAGTGCTTCTCCTCAACTCTTCTCTTCAGGGTCTTTCATTTCCATGCTCAAATCACTTAAAGCTATTTTCCCACCATAACTGGGCTTTTGGGCAAGCCCTTTCACCACTAGAGTTCGAAAAAAAGTAACACCTGCTTAGGTCATCCCTTAATGGGCACTTTAAAGTGTGCAATTACATCTCTCTTGCTTTCTCTTCTCTTACTTCTTATTTATTTTTGTGCTGCACCAAATATAACTGAGATACCCAGGACTTGCATCTGATCATTATCTATTCTCTGACACTTAATCCAGAAAATTTAAACTCTGATCTGTATCTCCATTTAATTCTTTGCAAACTATCATGATTCCTAGATTTCTGAAGTTGGGCTCTTTATGAATTTAGTGAGAGCCTTTTGTAGCATTGTAGACGCACATGCAGGGAGAGGGGTAGGGAGAGGTGATCGCAGATGCTTTCCTTGCGTATCAAATGCCAAACACATGTAACTACAATTCAACTATAAATGTGCAGGCAAACAGTCTTCCCCTCCTCCAGACCAGTCCCACAATTACGTCTGCAATGCCCCATTAGCATAAATTATTAAAGTCATTTTATATGATAAAGACTTTTGCTGAATAATTAACTATCAGGATGACTTACTTTTCAATGCCCCCAGGGACAAACTGTCACTGAGATTCATTCTTTAAACAGTAATGAATTTGCATCCAATTCATTTTGTATGAAAATAAACAGGAATCTCCCATGAGTTTGTTTCTCTGCAGATTCAATCTCACCTTAAACATGTGAAATCTCAGCCACAGTTTTGTTTTGTTATACTTTATCCAAATGTCCCTTCTAATGATGTTTTTATTTCATAAACTGTTGTTGGCAAAAAAGTTGACATGAGGTATGAACTTTGTGGACCCAATGAAAACAAAAGAAGATAAGTGCTTTATATGTAAATTGCTGTATTTTTCTAGCACTTTGAGAGCAGAGAAAAAATCATGCCAGAGCCAGAAGTTTTAAAAAGCAGTTCAAACAAGTCTGTGTCCCCTGACCTCTTCCCAAACTCAGTCCTCTTCAGCTGGTCCCTGCTTTCTGGAGCTTGCAGCCACTCAATTCAACACTGGTCACACTTCTTCCCAAACTTCTTGAACACCCACTTCAGGCTTTTACAAGAAGACAGTAACCTAAGCAAAGAGAGGCAGCAAGGTGCAACCAGTGCGCTTGAGCTTATACTGGACACCTCTACAGCTTATTTCTTATATATATA
>VWZS01010064.1:1149429-1178727 GCA_013397075.1 Rhabdornis inornatus | reverse complement strand
TTCCAGTGTGCCTCAGAGTGTCTGAGTGTGCCCCCAGTGTGTCCGAATGTGCCTGAGTGTGTTTGAGTGTGCCTGGGTGTGCCTGAGTGTGCCTGGGTGTGCCCAGGTGTGTCTAGGTGTGCCCGCGGGTGTCTGTGTGTGCCCAGGTGTTCCTCGGTGTGCCGGGGTGTGTTCCAGTGTGCCTGGATGTGTCCGAGTGTGCCTGGGTGTGCCCAGGTGTGTCTAGGTGTGCCCGCGGGTGTCTGTGTGTGCCCAGGTGTTCCTCGGTGTGCCGGGGTGTGTTCCAGTGTGCCTGGATGTGTCCGAGTGTGCCTGGGTGTGCCCAGGTGTGTCTAGGTGTGCCCGCGGGTGTCTGTGTGTGCCCAGGTGTTCCTCGGTGTGCCGGGGTGTGTTCCAGTGTGCCTGGATGTGTCCGAGTGTGCCTGGGTGTGCCCAGGTGTGTCTAGGTGTGCCCGCGGGTGTCTGTGTGTGCCCAGGTGTTCCTCGGTGTGCCGGGGTGTGTTCCAGTGTGCCTGGATGTGTCCGAGTGTGCCTGGGTGTGCCCAGGTGTGTCTAGGTGTGCCCGCGGGTGTCTGTGTGTGCCCAGGTGTTCCTCGGTGTGCCGGGGTGTGTTCCAGTGTGCCTGGATGTGTCCGAGTGTGCCTGGGTGTGCCCAGGTGTGTCTAGGTGTGCCCGCGGGTGTCTGTGTGTGCCCAGGTGTTCCTCGGTGTGCCGGGGTGTGTTCCAGTGTGCCTGGATGTGTCCGAGTGTGCCTGGGTGTGCCCAGGTGTGTCTAGGTGTGCCCGCGGGTGTCTGTGTGTGCCCAGGTGTTCCTCGGTGTGCCGGGGTGTGTTCCAGTGTGCCTGGATGTGTCCGAGTGTGCCTGGGTGTGCCCAGGTGTGTCTAGGTGTGCCCGCGGGTGTCTGTGTGTGCCCAGGTGTTCCTCGGTGTGCCGGGGTGTGTTCCAGTGTGCCTGGATGTGTCCGAGTGTGCCTGGGTGTGCCCAGGTGTGTCTAGGTGTGCCCGCGGGTGTCTGTGTGTGCCCAGGTGTTCCTCGGTGTGCCGGGGTGTGTTCCAGTGTGCCTGGATGTGTCCGAGTGTGCCTGGGTGTGCCCAGGTGTGTCTAGGTGTGCCCGCGGGTGTCTGTGTGTGCCCAGGTGTTCCTCGGTGTGCCGGGGTGTGTTCCAGTGTGCCTGGATGTGTCCGAGTGTGCCTGGGTGTGCCCAGGTGTGTCTAGGTGTGCCCGCGGGTGTCTGTGTGTGCCCAGGTGTTCCTCGGTGTGCCTGGGTGTGTTCCAGTGTACCCGGGAGTGTCTGAGTGTGCCTGGGTGTGCCCAGGTGTGTCTAGGTGTGCCCGCGGGTGTCTGTGTGTGCCCAGGTGTTCCTCGGCGTGCCTGGGTGTGTTCCAGTGTGCCCGAGTGTGCCTGAGTGTGTCCTGGTGTGTCTGCGTGTGCCTGAGAGTGTCTGAGTGTGCCCAAGTGTTCCTCGGTGTGTCCGGGTGTGCCTGAGTGTGTCTGAGTGTGTCCGGGTGTACCTGAGTGTAGCTGGGTGTGCCCAGGTGTGTCTAGGTGTGCCTGAGGGTGCCCAAGTGTGCCTGTGCCTGAGTGTGCCCAGGTGTTCCTCGGCGTGCCTGGGTGTGTTCCAGTGTGCCTGGCTGTGTCTGAGTGTGTCTGAATGTGCCCACGTGTGCCTGGGTTTGCCTGGGTGTGTCTGAGCGTGCGTGACTGTGTCTGAATGTGCCCGAGTGTGTTCCAGTGTGTCTGAGTGTGCATGAGTGTGTGAGTGTGTGCGCAAACTGTTCTGCGGGCCTGGCACAGAGGGTTGTGTTGCATTGCTGGGCTGTTTTAATGGTTTTATCCTATCTGGGTGCTTGTAAAAGAGCAACTCTAAAGATGTGTGTCAGCAAGGTCTCCTCTTAGCCTCCAGTCTGTAAAACGCAGGAAGCGTTGGCTGTGGCTCAGGGAATGTTCTGGAATAGAACATCTTTCAAAGTCCAATAATACAAGTTCTCATTTCAGTAAATGCCCTTTGCTCCCAGTAAAGTCTCCAGTTTCTGAGAGGGCAGTAGAACTGAAACAGCATCAGCAGATTTCTCTGGCAGTTATGTGTATTTCCTCTTAATTCCAAAGTGTGAGAATTAATAGAGAGTATCAGAATTGCACGTACAACCTGCCATGGAAATTTGCTCTGCAGCACTCCAATCCACCCATCAGTTCAGGGCACAGGGCCTCACCTCTGCCACAGGTCAAATTCTTTCCCAGAGCTGAGGGTGGAGTGAAGGGGGGGAATGGCACAGAGAAACCCATGCTGCAATTTGTCCAGTTATATTTGGTATTTCCCTGTGAGGTTATCCATTGCTGAAAATTGTTTATTTTTTTTCCTCCTCCCCTCTTGCCTTGTGCAGAACGTCACAGCCAACCACAGGATCAATGACACCATTGCTAACGAGGATGGGCCCCAGACCTTAACTGGGAGGTTCATGTATGGTCCATTAGACATGGTCACCCTCACAGGAGAGAAGGTACCGTGTGTGCTGGGGGTTTGTCACCATGTGGTGACAATTGTGGGACAGAGGTAGCGCTGGTCAGTGCTCCCTTGTCCCTGTTGGGGTTTGCTGCCCTTGTGTCCTGGCCATGTTCTCCTGCTCAGACTTGTGGGTGCCTCTCACCAGGAACAGCATTTATCTTGGAGGTCTCACACCGAGGCCAGGTTTATTCCAGCCCTTGATGTTTGGGTGCTGCCCAGCTCAGATTCATGAAGTGCAGAAAGTGGGAGCAGGACCAGCCCTGCTGCCACCCAAAGGAGCTTGGGAGGGATATCCCTGTGCTCAGCCTGTCCTTCTGGGGGTGACACATCCTCACTGTCCCCAGGTGGACATCCACATCATGACCCAGCCACCGTCGGGGGAGTGGGTGTACTTTGACACGGAGATCAGCAACAGCAGTGGCAGGATTTCCTACGTGATCCCCGAGGAGCGGCGCCTGGGCATTGGCGTCTACCCCGTCAAGATGGTGGTCAGGTGAGGGGCCTGGGGCTGGCAGGAGGAGCAGAGAGCAATTGGATGGCTGTAGAACATGGTTCCTCCTGTTGCTGGGTGGGTTCAGACCCTGGTTTGCCAGCAACAGAGGCAAAGCCATTTGTACCCTGCAGCTGTAAGGGGAAAATCCACATTTTATTCTGCCTCCTGCATCACCACCAGCATGGGAATTGGGGTCCTGCTGCAGGAGCAGGTCTTCTGCACCACAGGGCCTCATGGCCATCTGCAAAACTGCACAACTGAGCATATTTTAAAGGCCATAAACTTGTCCTTGAGGGACAGGACTTTGTACTTGACTTTTGTACTCACAGCCCAGGGGCTCCAGCTCAGCTCCACTTGCTGGTGTTGGGCTGTGGGAGGGGGAGGAGGGGATCATCTTCTTGATGGTGAACCCAGCAATGTTTTTCTGGGGGTAACTTCAGTCTCAGCTGCGAAGCAGTGCTAATCCATCCCCACTTGAGCATAGAGACCCTCACATAGTGCCTGTTATTGCTCTAACTGAGGATGGCATCACTATTGGAGCCTTTGGGTCAGATGAGGGAGATGCTTTGGGCTCGTGGTGCTCTGCAGGTCCTGGTGATGCCTTCTGGAGATTTTGATGTCTCTAAGCTCCTGCATCCCTTCCCTCAGGGGTGACCACACGTTTGCTGACAGCTACATCACGGTGCTGCCGAAGGGGACAGAGTTTGTGGTGTTCAGCATCGACGGCTCCTTCGCAGCCAGCGTGTCCATCATGGGCAGTGACCCCAAAGTCCGCGCCGGGGCCGTGGACGTTGTAAGGTCAGGGCAGGGCCTGGGGCAGCTTATCTGACACTGGCCTTGCTCTGCAATGCCTTGACTCGTGGCTTTTCCTTCCAGGCACTGGCAAGACCTCGGCTACCTCATTATCTATGTCACGGGCCGCCCTGACATGCAGAAGCAGAGGGTGGTGGCGTGGTTAGCACAGCACAACTTCCCCCACGGGATCGTGTCCTTCTGCGATGGGCTCGTCCACGACCCGCTGCGGCACAAGGCCAACTTCCTCAAGTCCCTCATCACCGACGTAAGCCTGGCTCTGCTGAAATGGGATTGTGGCACGGGTTTAGATTGCTCCTTGTCCAACCGCCATTGTTAGCACCAGTCTCTTGGCAGCAATGTGACCTGCAGTGGAAGATTAATCTGTTTATTTTCATCCTTTTATTGCTCTACAAAAGTGTCTATGCTGTTAAATTGTGTTGCCTCTGCTCTGCACTGCTCCATTTCATCACTGCTCTTCAAACCTCTAATGGAACAGAGGCAGTAGAGCCTCCCTTCCCCCCACACGTGCACTTTTTTCACCTGCTTGGTGGCTTTTTGGCTGCCTGTGGTGGAGACAGCAGGACTGAGAGGGAATGGAGCTGCTGCAGAAATGGCTTTGCTGGGAGACTCCACAGAGATCTTCCAGGTGTTTCACCCTTGGGAGGTCCCGATGTTGCTCAGCCCAGAGGCTCAGAGAAGTTCCAGATAGAACCAAGTCTTTTGTGTCTGCAGGTGATGAAGCTGCCAGTGTCCCAAGCACTTGCCCTGCCGTGATTAGCAGGAAAACCTGTCCTTAGCTTTCTTAGTCTCCCTTTTTGGCCTGAGTGGCAGTGGAGGGAGCAGCTGGCCCTCAGTTGCTCTCTCGTCCTCCACAAGTTTGGGACCAGGGTCGGAAATTCTCTTTCCTCTCCCTGACCTGTGGTTCTGGGCTCAAAACTGGCCAGTGTGTGGTGGCACCAATATCCACACCTCCCCTGCTCCAGCCCACGACAGAAGGAGATGTCCAGGAGCTGCTCTCTGCTTGGAGTAGAGGCAGAGGTATCCCTGAAAACCAGCAGGCTTTGTCATCCCTTCTCCCTCTGCCAAGCAGGTAGCAACAGCTTGGCTGTGGAGGGGAACATTCATGGCTAATGATTCCTCCACAGGTTTGCAGCTCCTCTCCCCCAGTGACAGCAGGGAAGTGTGCAGCATCCTTGCCCCCTGCAGACCTCAAGGGAAGGCCATGGATCAGCAAGTGGAGATCTGCTCTTGTATTGCTGTCACTCCTCTTGTCATGGCCTGTAAACATCCCCAGCTCTGTTAATTAGCACTTCCCTGAGTGGTTCATTATCCAGCTGGGAACTTGCATTAGTTCCAGTGACATGAGATTCCCACAAATGCCATTGGGAAACCCAAAGCCCAGCCTGCTGAGCAGCATGGGGTGCCCATGTGTTCTGACCCTGTGTTGCTTCCTGTCCCCCCAGCTGCATATGAGGATCCACGCAGCGTATGGATCCACCAAGGACATCTCTGTGTACAGCTCCATCAGCCTCCCGCCCACGCACATCTACATCGTTGGCCGACCCACCAAGAAGCTGCAGAGCCAGTGTCAGGTAGGAGCCAACTTGGCTGAGCCCTGGAGCTGCTGCCAAGGGCTTCCCATGGGAGGGAGGTGGGAATTTGGTCATCACAAATGTGGTGACTGAGCTAGTGTTGGCCAATGGGGTGGGAACTGTCCCAGGCAGCAGGGCCACATAATGGGTGTGAGTGGTTCCATGGCTGATCACCCCAGAACCTGGCAGAGTGAACACACCTGGCTGCCTGTGGCTCTCAGGGAAACGTGTCCCACCCCTCTAACGCCTGCCCTCACGCCGCAGTTCATCACGGAGGGCTACGCAGCCCACCTGGCACAGCTGGAGTACAACCACCGCGCGCGCCCCGCCAAGAACACCACGCGCATGGCGCTGCGCAAGGGCAGCTTCGGGCTGCCCAGCCAGGCCGAGTTCCTGCGCAAGAGGAACCACCTGCTGCGCACCATCTCCTCCCAGCCCTCGGCCAGCGGCGCCGGCCACCGGCCCGAGCGCACCCAGAGCCAGTCGGACAGCGACAAGGACAGGGACAGGGAGCGCAGCCAAAGGAGCATGAGCATCGCCACGGGCTGCTGGGGCCGGAGCGCCGCGTCCCGCCTGGAGTCTGGTCTCTTGGGGCAGAAGTAGCCAGGCCAGAGCCAGGATTGTCAGCTGCAGCCACCAGAGGAGAAAATAAAAGGAAAGAGGGACGAGGCCAGTGTTTCGGGCTGGAAGGGTAAATATGGTGCTACTCTAATAACACGGTGTTCTGGGAGGAGACGGGATGGTTCCCACACAGAACGTGCAGGCCTTGCAGCAGGAGCGTCAGGTTTGTGCAGCGTGAGCCCAAGGAACAGCTGGAAATCGGGGGGGAAGTCTCCACATCAGGACGACGCTCTCTCCTGCCTCCTCCTCTCTCTCATCCAGGGTCAGTGACTGTAAATACGTGCCTCCTCCTCGCCTTGTTAGCCATCGCTCCAACACGGTGGCCGAGTGCTGTCCTCAGAGCCACAGGAACAGGGCATGAGGCTGGGGGAGCTTGTTCTGGGCTGTCCCGGGAGTCAGACCGGGGGCTCTGGGGTTGGGTAACACGCCACTCCCCTGGCCCAGGGAGGGATTTGTTGTGGGCTGTGCCAGGCAGAGCGACCAAGAGCTTTTCCTGGACAGAGAGCTCCACGTGCAGCCACGTTCTCGTTTCTCTGGCAGTTATGTGTATTCGAGGAGCTGGTGCAGTGCAAAGCTGAAGCTGCATCGATGCCATTGGCAGAAACAGAATGTCGGCAGATTCGTGCCCAACACAGCGGGGTCATTATTGTTACTACTGTTATTTTTTAAAGAGACCTTTTAGAAGCCAATGGAATTTAATGTGTTGACCTATTAAAAGAGGAATACAAGCTATTTTGTTTGAGCTGTTACAAACCTCAGACACTTAATTTGCTGTTAAAGTCTCCAAATAGTCTCGCTATGTATTATTTCCAACAAGTAACCACCATATAATTGGAAGCAGCTGAAGGCACTCAGCAGTTGGATTGCATTGCAGTTCTTCTCATCCAAATGCAGGGTCTGACTCTCTCAACACCCACCTCTGAGACCTTTTTTCTGCCCAGGTTCTCTCCAAGTTCAGTAGCAGCTTTCATGGGAACTAGACTCGCTTCTTTTACCTATAGTTACTGAACTGTAAAACCTCATTGTTTTTTGCACTGATGATTTTTAGAATGGAAACCTGTTACCATCTCATGTAGCTACACCAGTGTTTGTAGTGCATGACAATGAAATATTGTTAAGCCAGGGTGTGTGTGGATATCTATACATATATACACACACACATATATATATGTATATATTTAAACAAACACAAACAATCTGTGCAGAAGTTTTTCCAGCAGTAAGGAGACTGTAAGGAAGTGTGCCAACAATGTCAGGCAACCTTAAGAAAAGGCCATATCTTAATTTTTCTGGTGTGTTTCTCAGTGGATGTGCCTGAGGCGCTGGGTTTGTGCTGCTGGAGCGAGCTGGTGGGCGCGTGGCAGAGGGCTGGCACCCCGGTGACACCCAGACAGGGACAGAGAACAGTGCCTGGAGCCAGGGCTTGCCAAAAAGCCCCTCAGTCCTGTCCCTCCCAGGGCCAGCAAAGGTTCCCTCCTTGCACACACCTCCTGGGGTGGAGGGGCATCCACACAGGGGGTGCTGGGGTGCCCATTCACAGACTCCAGTTGGCCTCTTCACGTGGAGATTTTATAATCCTACTGAGCTCCCTGACTGTGTGTAAAGCTCCCTGCTTTCCCCACCACACTTTCCTGTCTTTATATCACTTTCTACTTAATGAGGATCTTATTTATAACAGAGAATTTTTTAGACTGGCTGCTTCATTTTCTTACCAGTTTCAATAAGAACGGTGCAGGACGGCCGCACTGAGATACACAGCACTGTGAACACTGCTCTGCTCACTGCCCCTGGGCCACGGCAGACAAATCCAACTCATCCAACTCATGTGTTCCTGGTGTGGAGGGTCAAGGCCGAGGCAGAGCAGGGACAGTGCGGAGCTGCCGCTGGCATCCGAGCCCCTGGAGCGCTCAGACCTGACTGCAAAATGTTTAACCACTTCTCTTTGCTAATTAGCCAATTACAGAATGTACCTGATGACTTTTTGTTACTGGAAATTGACTTCCCTTTCTGCTGACTCAGCTTGGCTCTCTCTGAATGTACATCCAGAGCTTTTACTGGGTTTGAAAATAATGTGAATTTGTCCCAGCATTTTGCTAGTCGAATGTTCTATCAAACAGATGCCGTCAGAGTAGGAAGCCAAGCCGCAATCCATCCTGTGAAGTCACCAAACCACATCACTAAATAATTTCTGCAAATTTGGATATGGCCTTTGCAAAATTCACCTTTCCTCCAAGTCCAGAACCGAGGCATGATCTGTACATTTTCCAGTGTTGATGAGATGTTCACATTTTCTTATGTGTAGATAGTGTAAAACAGAGGCGAATGTAAATGTTCAACATAAAAAGTGGATATATAAAATTGAAAGTTATTTATTTATGTAGAGGAAAAAAAAATGTCTGGAGGGACTGGAACCTTCAGGGTTTATTAATATTTTAAAAAATGTAGCTTTTTGTTTCAGGCATTATGTACAAAGCAATTATTTTATGGACCAAGTTTAATGTAACTGTCAATGAATGCAGAAGTGCAATATGATACTCACCCTCTCCATCACTTCATGTTTCCAACAGCTCCTAACCAGTTAGCCTGACAATCACAGCACCTCCGTCCTCATTCTTTGTTGAGCTTCTTGAACCTTTCCCTGGCCCCCCATCTGTTGCCATTGTACGGATCCAACACAGAGAAGCAATTGCAGAGCAGGACCTTTATTGCTGCAATAATTCCCGGGGAGGTGGGTGTAGTCACCAGGAAATAATGCCAGTAAGTTTTTCTTCACCGACTCAGTCCATCCCCGTCTCCATCGCTCAATCCTCAGCCGCCCCCATCTGGCACTCATCCCTCTGAAGCAGAGATCAACACTCACAGAACAATAGCAATAGTTTAACTCTGTGTTTATAACCTGTTTGTCCCGAGCTGTTTTGGAGAGCAATGCATGTGACCCGATGCCTTTCCACGTGTATGGAAGAGGATCCGTTTGGACGTGGTGAGGGAAAGATGAATGTATATTCCATCCTTACTGAAGGGGCACTGTCAGGGTAAAGACCTAATTTATCTTTGTTACCAGTAACTTGTTTGCTTTGAAAGGAGAGAATGGGAAGTTTCTTGTCCTCCTCCCTCTGCTGTTGTCTGGGCAGCCCTCGGTGACAGCCCACGTCCTGTTCTGCACATCAGCACAACACAGCCTCGGGCTTTGGGGTTGCTTTTCCGTTTCCATGGGAATCAAACTCTGCTGCGGAGCTCAGATTTTTTACGAAAAGCAGCTTTTTATATTACTGCTCCCTTAGGCCAGACTTTCTACCTGACGCTGTCCCTTTAAAGTCTTTTAAAATACCAGTGAGAGGAGCCCGTGCATTCCCTCCGAGTCGTTTTCCTGAGTTTGTTCAGATCGCTCAGTCAGATGAGGCGAAATCCTAATACCAAAAACCGTTTACAGTGTCGGGGGCACGAGCCCAGAGCAGGAATCAGCCAAAGGGTCACCACCACCCTCCCGCCCGCCCAGCAGCCGCCGTGCTTGCTGTAGCAGCCCCTTCTTCAGGTATCGCCACTGTTTGCTGCATTTCCTATTAGTTCTAGAAGCCTTACGGTCCCCTCCCTCTGCCTGTTGATACCCTCGACTGTCAATTTTATATTCCAACAATGTTAGTTATATTTTATTTATAAAAAATTGCTCTAGGGGTACCAGCTGTGCTTGGGGAACCAGCGGGGGGGATGCCCGAGGGCACCGGCTCCACCCCTCCTGTGCAGTGCCGTGCAGATGACTCGCTTATGTGTGGCAAACCTTCTGTACAACTTCCTTCTCCTCCTTGCTGTTAGTGCATCGTTCCAATGCCTGGTGTGCTTTGTGTACAGTATCGTTGTGAGTTACACAGATTAAAGAAATGGGAAGGCTCTTCTCTGTCTGCTTTTTTTTGGGGTGGGGGAATAACTCTGGAAACGGACAAGTCATAAAATGTGAGCAGGTGCCAGTTTAATTGGGTTACAGCCATGAACAGAACATGGAAACCCTCTGTGGAGATCAGTCCTGCAGGACCCATTTAACCCATTTGTCCTTTTCTGTTTTACAGTTTGTAGGTGTTTGCTTCAGAGCAGCCCTGGGTCCAGGGAAGCCCAGAGCCCCAGTGCTGCCTGGGGCTGTGCTGTGGGGAAGGGACACGAGTTGCATGCAGGAGCAGAGAGCAAGGCAAAGCCACCCCTCCACAAAGCACACCTGCACAGATGCCAGTGCAGTGTGCCAGGTCAGTGCTCCCCTACCCAAGGAAGTGAAGCTGCAGGAAGGCTGGGAGAAGCCCTGGGGCACAGTGGAGGGCGGCACTCAGGGGTGCAGAGGAGCTGCAGCCTAAGCAGAGCCACAGCCACTCCTCTGAGCAGGGTCAGTGAGTGCAAAGGGCCTGCGAGCCAGATCCAGCAGGGAAAGGGCCATGGGCAGCCCCTGAAGGGAAGAAGTGGCAGCCAGCTGTGTGTGTTTTGTGGCCCTGGTACACACCCTGTCCTGGCCACAGCACTGGCTCCTGCCCACCAAAGCCCAAAGCACCGTGAGGTGCTCAGCCCATCCCCTGGGTGCTGCTGAGCTCCTTCAACATCCAGAGGAGCATGGGGCAAACAGCTCAAGTACATTATAGCCACACTGGCCTGAGCTGGGACAGGGAGGGGAGAAGCTGTTTACTGGGAGATGAACTACTAAAGTCGCTCTCCTTCCCAGTCAGTAACTTACAGAGCAGCTGGAAAGGGCCCCTGGGGAACATCTTGACACGGTGCTGTCTGTGTGGTCCAGAGGCAGAGGCTCCCCCAGGCTGGCAGGGGCAGCAGGACGAGCTCCTGGGCTGGCTGGTGCCTGCCCTCACTGCAGCATCCCCGTCCTCACCTGGAAGGCCAGCCCATCCCCACGTGTGGCTTGCTGCAAGGGAGACACAGCACTCACAGCACTCCCTGCCCAAGGCTGGAGGACCACCAGCAAGACCCCAGGGGCCCTGGCAATGCTGCCAGGGCTCATCTTGTCCCCAGGGTGCAAACACAACCCCTCTGGGTGCAGCAGCTCCCTGGCTGTGCCCAGCCACCCTGTGCAGCTCATGCTGGTGGCCAGTTCCCACTACCTTGTTTATCTCCTTGTGTCTCTCCTTGCTGACGATTTCTTCCAGGACTTCCCCATCCCCCTTAATGAGCCTGCAAGACAAGCACAGACCCAGGATCCATGAGGGTACTGCCACGGTCCTGCAGCTGCAAAGGTGCTGACCCCCACCCTGAAGGCACCTGCTGTGCCCCAGCTCCCCCAAACCCAGGAGCAGGTGCTGGGCTGATGCACCTCCAGGCACGGCCAGTGCTGACCCACCCCTGACATTGTACTTTGTGACTTTGTTTTTGTATCAGTCTTAAACTTTGCCATTGCTCCCATGGGATTAATGTCCCCACACTGCAGCAAGGACAGGAGTGCTCCCTGAGAACTGAAGGCCAGCTGGCCCTGCCCCAGGCTGTGGGCACTGCCTGCTGTGTGCAGTCAGTCACACTGGCACAGGAAAACACTCCTAATAAAAGCATCCTGTCACCCTACAAACCACAGTGCCCCAACCCATGCAAAACCTCTTCTTTTTTTTTATAGTGTTCAGGTGTGGTCCTGGCTGCCCCAGGAAACTGCAAAGACATTCAGGAACAGGAGCCAGTTTGGGCCTGAAATGCAGCCAGGCCAGGGAGCATCTTGCTGAGCAAATTCCAAGCAGTGTCGGAGGCGGCTCACACCTCCAAACATGAACAGGAATTTAATTGTCTTCATTATGTGCCTTACAGGGAACCAACCTTTGTTCCACACCTCCCTGAGCCCTGCAGGCTGCCTTCTATTTTAAGACTGGACTTGTCATACCCAATTCTCTTCAGCATGACATTTTCTGCTTGCTGAGAAGATGCAGTTTATTAAAAACTGGGTCATTTCTATTTGGCAGCTAAATGAACTTGGGTTTGATTGCTGTCTGTAACCCCACAGGGCACATGCTCTTCATTACCACCTGGGTGTTAACCAGGGCCCACGGCTTTGGAGCTGAAAGGTAAGTGGATGCAGGAATGGGATACTGGGACACAGCCCAGTGTCCCTTGTGTGGAGCACAATTCAATGATTTGGTGTCATTGTGTCACTTTCTGGGTAAGTCACACCAGGCCTGATGAGGGGGGACCTGTGAGGGGCTGGCTCAGGCCTTTGCTGCTGAAGGGAGGCTGGGTCCAGGATGGTGCTGCAGTGCCATGGAAAGGCATCCTCCAGGCCTCCAGCCCACTCAGCACGAATGGGAAGGGATGACCCATCTCCCTTTTCCCCAGGGCCATACCTGGTTCTCCCCGTTTCGGGATCCACCACTCTCCTGATGACACTCTGCCTCGCATCCCACTCCTCCTTTGTCATTGGCTTCATAGCCTGGATCCGGGATTTCTGCTCATCTGTCAGAACTGGAATGCAGTGCTCAGTCAGAGCTGTGCTCCAGGAAGGGGCACAGCACCAGGGCTTCAGCTCACAGACAACATTCCACACCCCCTTCCTGGCAGTACTTGGGGTACGGTGACAAACCACGCAAAGAAAGGGACACTTCACATCCCAAAGCCAGGACATTACTGCTGACTGTGTCCTTCTATTTGGCATCTTTGTTCCCCACTCACATCTATAAACTACATCCTAACACTTTACAAATCAATCTCTGAGTGTGGCTCAAAGGTGGGCACCACATGTAGGAGGGAGGAGAGCCTGGGGCTCCTCCCTGTGCACAGCCCAGCTTCCCTCAGACACCCTGCATGGAAAGGGACCAGCACAGCTCCTGTGTGCACAGGCTCTGGCAGGAGGGAAAGAGCATCATTACCTGGCCCAGGGTCCACCCCTGACTCCTTCTGCCACTGCTCCAGTGAGGGGCCAGGCACCTCTTCTCCCTTGGCTTTCTCCTCCTTAGCCCTCTCCTTTGCCTTCTTTTTTGATTTCTTCTTTAGTTTTTTCTTCTTCTTCTTCCTCTTCTTTTTGTCTTTCTGTTTCACTCGCTTTTTTTTGCTGTCTTGACTCTTCTTCATTTTGGAGTCACTGTCACTGGAATCATCAGAAGAGGAGCTAGAGGAAGAGGAAGATGAGGAAGAGCTGGTGGATGAAGAATTCCCAGAAGAAGAGGTACTGGCCTTTCTCTTCTTTTTGTCCTTTCCTTCCTTCTTCTTTTCTGCAATGCACAGGAGGAGGGTGAGTGGAGCAGCCCTGGCCCTGCAGTAGCAGAGATTTTGGTTTATCCCCCTCCCAGTCTGGTTTCTTTCCTGCCTGGAATTCCCCTCTGTGCCCAGTTCAACCCAGGATGCTCTGTGGTACCAGGTCAGCTCTGCACTTATCAGAACAAGACCAAAGGCGGCATAAAGTACAGGACAAGGTGACACCAACTAAAACCAGGGACCCTCTTCTCTCCCCTGGGCCCTCTCTGTGCACCTGCCCCAGGGAAATGTGGTGAAAGCACAGGCTCAGGGGCCCTTCTCCCACCTTCCCTGGCTGCTGCCAAGCTTGACTTGTGTCCATGAGAGCCAGAGATCCTCTTCCTTGGTGGAGAGCTGCTGCCTTGCTGCAAGTCCTTGCTGCTCTTCCTCCTTTTCTTCTCCTTCCTCTCCTGCCTGCTCCGGGAATTGCTTTTGCTCCTGCTCCGCGATCGCTTCCGAGAGCGGCTGTGGGCCATGGCAGCTCCTGCAGGGACGGGGTCACATCAGAGCCATGGGGGACCAACCCTGCCCAGCAGCCCCAAAATCCTTCACTCCAGTCTGAGCCAACAGCCCTGGAAAAGCTGCTCCTGTTGAACTCCCTCCCTGCTCACACGCACTCTGCCAATCTCCCATCAGTCGTGGCCATGTGGAATTTCACCAACCCCAAGCGTGCAGCCCTGGGCAGGGAGCTGGCACAGGGACAGCACTGCCATCCCCAGGCAGCCTTCACCTGCGTCAGACAACTGTCCCCAAGCAGGTTTTCCACATGGAAAACCTTCCAGCAGGTTTCCCAATGTGGGCAAGCACAGAAGGGCCTGGGGCTATTCCTGCAGCAGTGCTGTGGCCATGGTCACTCCATCAGGAGATGCTGCACCACAGATGGACACAGGCAGAGGGTGATGGATACTGCAGCCCCAGTCTGCAGAACAAAACGTCCTCCCTGAGTCAATCACCCACTTAAAATGCTGAGAGCAGCCACAAGCCAAGGGGAAGAATAAATTTTTAATATTCCAATTTACTCTTGGACAACAGATGATGCAATGAGCTGGCACCCCTGTCCATCACCCCCAGGGATGCCGGCGGCCCCAGGCCAGTGTGATCCATGCTCTCATTAATTTAAAAAACTAACTGGCACCATGGGCAGAGCAGGACTGGGAAATGCTTTCTCACAGCCACCTTCCAAGTACCATATTAATGAATTGTTTGTTTACCACCTCGACATTCCCAGGCAGCAATCTGGATTTGCTCCCAAGTGAATCAGACCTTTGATTGATCTCCATAGGGAAATTTCAATTAAAAAAACAAACAAACAAACAAAAAAAACCAAACCCAAAACCAATCACAACCATTATGGGCACGCAGGGAAGTTTCAGAGGATGAGAGTCCCCCATGCACACACACCCAGCAGCTGCCCCTTGCACCAGGGCCGTGCTGGGGACAGCGTTTGGGACTCGGATCTTTCTATTCTGGCTGTGGCAGTAAGAGAAAAAAAAACCCTTTTATACATCCACAGCAGCAGAATCAATGGATCTGGAGCTGGGCTCAGCCAGCAGCATCCCGGTGATGAATCCCAAACCCATCCCAGGCCGGCTGTGCCCCAAGCCGGGCTCTCACCTCCACCCTGACACAGGCTGGGCCCACAGCGACTCCTCCTGCCCACACAGCTCTGCCAGGCCCGGCCCCCGGCGGGGCCCCGGCGCTGCTCTGCCCTGGGCAGCTGCAGGGGCTGTCACAGCCCTCACCCCCAGCACGGGCAGCCTGAGGCATGCGATGTGCGCTGGCCCTTTAAGAGCTCAGCACGAGGTGCGCTGGCCCTTTAAGAGTTCAGCAGGACGCGTTCTGCGCGCGCGGTCCAGGCGCGGCCCCTTTAAGTGCGCCGCTCTTTATCAGCCCCCCCCGGCCCCGGGGCCGCAGCAGNTCCGTCCGCCGCGCGCGGGGCCGGGCGGCAGCCGGGCCGCGCTCTTTGGTTCCGGGGGCCGCCCCGTAGCTCAATTTCTGGGGTGAATTCGGGCAGATTGGGAACGCTCACGTTCGCCAGTGAACGAGATAAAGGGTTCGAGATTGCGTTTCTTGGTAGCAGCTCCTTGCTCAGATACAACCGCCGGTTTCCTTCCCCCGGTGTAATTTTAATGAGCTTTGCTAATGAGAAGCTCATCAGCACTCCATGTTCATGGCAGCCCCAGCCAAAACCCAGCGGGTCCGCTGGGAGAGCTGCAATGAACACCTTTTGTGCGAGCTGCACCCGCCTTCAGCCCTTCACAATTACTGATGTGATCAGCCATGTGCTGTAATTACTGCACTGAACAGATCAATGGAAAAGCCCCTTATCGATTCAGCAGCATCTATCGAACAGACCGAGTTAATTTTCCACGGAGGCAAATGCAGACACCAAAGCTTCTTTAATTTGTTTAGTAGGTGGAAGAGTCACATGCTTTCAGCCAGCTGGAATGAAGGACGGGAGAGCACTTGACCCCTTCAATCCATCAGTTCCTGGGGGCTGTTGGTGCCAAACTAAGAAGCCCCAGGCCTTGTCTGCTGCTGCATCCAGGTAGGCAGAGTTATTTTATATTTTCACTTCTCATGTAACTAAAGCAAAGGGAGTTAAATGTACATCTTGTCCTCCTCTGGGAAGTTTTGCTGTGCTGCAGGTGGCTCCCAGAGCTCTGGCTCTGCTTAATAAGGTTCACAAAACCTTTGAAAGGAAAGTTTCTGCTCCCAAGAAGCCTCAAGAGATCTCTCAGCTGCCCTGGGGGATCAGTGCTCCCTGTGCTGCTCCTGGTGGATTTTTCTGAGCCCGGGTTAGACAAACATCCAGTGATGATAACTCCCTGCCATTCCCTGCAGCTCACTGTGAATCACCTGGATCTCATTCCTGAGAAGATCCTTCTTGGCCACTTAGCAACACAAAGCTCTTCCCCTGTCCCTGGCAGAGGACAGGAGGCCCCAAGTAGAGCAGAGAAATTGTTTCTTGTACCATTCTTCCCCGTTTCCAGTGGGACCTGGGGTGCTGCTGCTGGCAGAGAGGCCAAGGAGCTTTGGGTGTTTTCCTTGTGCACTTGGAAATGTTGACAGAGCTCCTGCAGGGAATCACAGCTGGGGTTTCTGTGTCTTACAGAGTCTTCCAGCCCCAGCCTGAGCCCTCAGGAGCTGAGTTCCTGCTCTTCCAGCTGGAATCCTGGCAAGGCTGGCTTTGCATCCCTTCCCAAGGGGAGAACTGCTCCTTGCAAGGACTCGTGCACCCAGCAGAGCCTCTGAGTGCAGCCTGGGAGCTCAGAAAGGAACTTTGGGCAACTCGGTGTGGGGAAATCACCACCCCTGCTATCCCAAGGCACAGAGATTCACGGTCTGGGGCACTTCCTCCCCCAGGGGTTCTGTGAAGCCATCCCCAAAGCCCTCAGCCTCCACCAGCTCGGGTTTCCTGTGGCACATGGGGCACAGCTGGTTTCGGATGGCCGACGACCTCATCCACACGATGAGGTTCCAGCGCTGCCCCGAGGCGATGGGCAGGGCCCCGTGGATCTGCCCCCCTCGGTGCAGCAGCCCGTGGCCTCCCACGTGCTCCACCTCGATGTACTTCGGCACGGGGGTGGGATCCTGCAACAACGGGAGGGGGATTCGCTGTCACACCAGTGCCTCAAATGGTTGAAATTTGTCACCTCTTCCCCAATAGCACCCAGGGAGCAACATGGAGAGGGCAAACTGCATCTCATTCAGAGGAAATGTAGAGATTCAATTTAAAAAAAAAAAACGTTTCACTGCTGTATAGGAGCTTCTACCCCACTCTTGCCCTAAAAACAGGTGCTAAAGATTTAGGTTGAAGTCACATCTGAAATAAATCTCTCCCTCAGCACCTCCCTGCTCAGAGTTTCAGATGTGCAAAGAGGGGATGGTTTGTTTCACTCCAGTTTCTACTGCAAAGCTGCATCTGTTCTCTCTTTAAAATACTGAATATTGGTATTGGATATTGGAATATTGCAAAAGAGGCTCCTGTATAACCAAGCCATGTGAAAAATGAGGAAGGAAGAGAGCAGGTTTGACTGTCAGAAGTGAATAATTGTTTTTTAGTACACGGTGAATTCCTTGAAGCTGAGGGGTGAAGAGGGAGAGGTGAGTGGGACATGCTCAGTACCTGGTTGAAATCCCCAAAGTACAAGTTTCCTTCTGTGAATTCTTTTCCCAGAGAAACGTTCAGGGTGACTTCAGCGTTGTCATAGTGAGAGCTCAGGTCCAGGTCCTCGTGCAGGGAGTACTTGACCACAAAAGCTTTGTGGCTGTCCAGGCAGGCCCCGCCCAGCTCCGGGTACAGCAGGGCCGTGATGGGCAGGAGCCGCTCCCGCAGCGGCGTCAGGAAAGGCTCGTCCATGCCCAGCTCGTTCAGCAAAACCTGAGCACAGGAGGGGGAACAGCTCAGCAGCTGCTGCTCCTCAGAGCTGCTGCCCTCCTCCAGCCCTGCTGCTGGCTCAGATCAAGGGCTTTAGAGCAAGGGCTCCAGCTACAGGGAAAAGGAAGGAGGATCCAGGTGGAGAGTGATGGGGGAAAACACAGAGTAATAAGATCAAAAACTGTCTCCTTGATTTAAATTTGTATTGCTTAAGCACAAGGAGCTCTTTGCTCTGAGATACCAACTCCCTCCCCTTCCCCTGCATTCCTACTTTCTTCTGTCCCTGTAACATTCCCTCAACTCTTACTCCAATGGGCACTGAACTCAAACTGCATCGTGTAAAATGAGAGACTAGAAATGGAGGGAGTGAGAAGTGAGGAGGTGAGCACAGTGAACACTGCCCCTGAGGAAGTACAAGAGATGAGTCCTACCCCGTAGTTGTTCATGGTGTTGGGCCTGCCTTTAGGCATATCTGACTGCTCAAAGTTCTCCAGCTCATCCACAAAGGCCTGGCAGAACTCCTCTGTGAACACTGGCAGTCGATAGATCCTCTTATCTGTCAGGAGAGGGGAGACAGAGTTTGCTGGGGAAATTCCTCAGTTTTCCTGGCTGCCTGTCCAGCTGCACTGTGCTGGTGTCACTGAGAGCGCAGTACCCACAGGCTCCACTTTGTGCTGGCACCATTTCCTGGGATCAGCTCTGGGGTGTATTTGGTGTTTTTCACACTGGTCCCTCATTTCCAGAGCAGAAGGCTGTGTCTGGAACTGGTGCCCTGGATAAATCCAGGAGCTCTGCATACAGATATTGGTGTCTTTTGCCTTGAGCAAAGGAGGCAATTCTGCCTCTTCCCCTCTGCATCTTGGCAGCATTTCTGGTAGGCAGAGAGCTTCACAGCTGCCTCCAGGGAAGCTGAAAACCCAGATCTGTTTTTCAAAGACTGAAAGTTAGACTGAAGCTGTTTCAGCCCAGACTAACCAACAGGGACTGTCTGCAATGGCAAAACACTCAGGGAGGGAAAACCAAGCTCCCTGGGCTCCCAGTGCTCCTTCAGCAGGCTTCTTGCTGAGGTGTGCTACAACCAAAACCCCAGCCCTGCTGCAGCTGGAGCCTCTAATGAGACATCAGCAGGCTGGGATGGGAAAGCAGAAAACAGCCTCTAATCCACAGCAGAACTGCTGCCTCTCCAGAGACCCTCCTCAGACAGGGAATAACATCCTGTGTGCCTCAGCTTATGTCAAAGCAGAGCTGTTCCAGACAGGGCTTGTGAACAGCTGTTACCAGGAAGATCTGTGTAACTGAGGTGTTGTTTTCTTTACCTGAGAAGGATTCAAGGTAGCTCAGGAGGCCCTGGAGATCAGCACCTGGAGATGTGCAGAACCTCACAATTTCCAGAAACTCTGGGGCCAGGAAGGAATCCTGGTGTCAAGGGAAGGATGGGAAAAACACACAAAAACACAATCAGCCTGAAAAGCCCAAGAGGGAAATGGACTTCAGGGAAATACACAGTCCCTAGGGAGCAAGGCTGACTCACACTCGGATTAATCCCATGGCAGGAAATGGAGAATGTCTCTGGTGTTTTACCTGGTGGGGCAGGGAAGTTGCTGCTTGCTTTAGTTCATGGTTTTCTAGGAGGACCTGGCCAGATTTGTCACAGACATGAGGGGAAAGCCTTTCCTGGCTGGAACACCAGGAATCTTGCCTGGGGAACACGCTGTGCTATCGTGTTTTTAAAGTTTTAAATTCAGTTTTCATTGCTACACCTGTGTTTTAATTCAGTGCAGCTTTAGCACTGTGCAATCCCAAGGAGAAGGGGATATAAACTGCAAAACTAAAACTCTCAGGTAATTTTTTCTGGGTGCTAAAGAGATTCCAAACCTCCTGTGTACCTGCAGAGTGTACACCTCTGGGTGTTTTGGTTTGTAGCACTTGGAGATGATGGCTCTGCGTTCCACTGACCGGTGGATTAACTCTTTTCTTCTCTGCACTTCTGCCTCAATCTGCAAGTAAATAACAGAGCACATGGTCAGAAATCAACAGGGCTAAGTAAAACAGCTTCAGGAATCTGCTCATTGTTTTAAACCGGTTATTTTTGTTTAGCGGCACTTCTGGGAGACAGAGTGTTTGCTTTGTTTTTCTGTGGTCAAGACAAGTCCAGTAAATATCTGGAAAGCCAAATGCCTGAGAAGAGTTGTGTTCTCTTTACAGATGGCTTAAAAAGTAACTGAGGACTTTCTGTGGAAGTGTCAAGTGGAACTGTGAGGTTTCAGCCCTTTCAGGCATTCTGACACCTCCTGAATCTGGTTTTTCTTCTGACAGTAGAGGCATTGTCTAAAGTAAAGACATTTGCTGGCAGCAAGGCAAGTCCTGTCATGAAGGGATTACTGCTAAGTGTGGTGGAGACAGGCTAAGTTGCCCTTTCAGAGCAAACAGCTGATCCAGGCAGCTCTTCCCATTTCATTCCCCATCCTGGAGTTCGTTTGTAACAGTCCTCACTGAGGAGTGAGCCAGCAGCCATTCCCTGGGACCAAGCAGCTCCTGTGTCCATTCCCTTTCCCTCAGCATCAGGACCTGAAGGTCTTGGGAACCGAGCAGACAAATCAAACAGATTTCTCAGCTTCCTTCTTCTTCCCCTCCCTCTCAGCCCCACGGTCCCTGAGCACCAGGTCACAGGGCAGGGATCTGTAACCCAGCACTGCCTAAAAAAAATCAGTATCGAGTTCTAAGTGGGAAACTTGGACTGGAATTGCTGCTGGACAGGGAGAGCTGTGACCTCCCACAGCCAGGGACAGCCACTGTCATCTGCTTCCTCCCAGCACTGAGTGACTCCTGTTTGTTTATGTCATTTTTAAGTCTCCTTTATGATGTTTATATTGATACAGCAAACCTTGTATGAAGATCTGAGCAGATCTGCAGAGAGACCAGGTAATTAAAAAGTGGTTAGGACCTAGGTGACTATAAATTACAACCAAAGTTAGGATCTTGAAATCCTAAGTGAGGCTGGTTTTATTTACTTTAATATTTTTGTACATTTATATTTATTTATATATTTCCTATATTTTAATATATATATATTTATGTATAACATTTTTATATTAATTTATATTCTGTATTACATTGCTTGTTGTGCTCCATTGATTCTGCCTGGGGAAATCCTGTGCTGTTCTACTCATAAATTCTGTGCTGTATGAATCATAATATCCAGTTAATAAAGCTTTAATTAACAGGATGATTTACTGCCACCATCATTCTGCCAAGAATTCCTAAAAGAACCTGTCTGTCCCCTTAGTGTCAGGTGACATTGGAGCTGGTGAGTGACTGATCCTTGGCCCTGGCCTGGAAAGAAGCAGAGATTCTGTGATAAAGAGTGAATTTCTGTGGGATCCCAGCTCGGGGCTGCCTTTAAAAATTATTGGCACAAGAAGGGACAAGAAAGACAAACCAGGGTACTGGGAGGCAGCGGAGTAAATGCAAGGAGGGAGCGGCTCAGAGGCCGCTGGGCTGTGATGAATGACAGATTTAATTGCAGGGTGTTGCCCGAATAAACTCCTGCCTGATGGGCGCCCGCGGGGAATTCTTCCCTCTGGAGCTGCCCGGCACCGGAGCGGATCGGGCCGCGGTGCCGGGAGCTGGGCCCGGTGCTGGGGGGTTCCAGCAAATCCCAAACTCCCTTCGGGACTGACCCCGGTGCGTGGGAAGGGATCCCCGAGAAGGGCCAGGGCTCCCCATCTCCTCCCCCGGGATCGGGAGCTGCCCCAGCCCTGAGACCCAGCACAGGAAAAACCTGAGAGGCACCGGGATGAGCAGAGGGATGGAGCGGCTCTGCTGAGGGTGTTCAGCCTGGAGAGGAGAAGCTTTGGGGTGACCTCACTGTAGCCTTGCAGGGCCTGAAGGGGCCGACAAAAGAGATGGAAACAGACAATTTCCAATGGATGGAGTGACAGGACGCAGGGAACGGCTTCACACTGACAGAGGGCAGGGTTAGAAAGGATTCTGGAAAAAAATTTCCTCCCTGTGAGGGTGGGGAGGCCCTGGCACACACGGGGTACCCAGAGCAGCTGTGGCTGCCCCTGGATCCCTGGCAGTGCCCAAGGCCAGGCTGGACAGGGCTTGGAGCACCCTGGGACAGTGGAAGGTATCCCTGCCATGGCAGGGTTTTGAGATCCCTTCCAGCCCAGCCCATCCCCGGTGGCCGTGAGGGGCTCCCGCTGCTCACCTCCCTCAGCACCTCCTGGAACTGCTCCTCGCTCCGGCAGCCGCGCTCCCGCAGCGCCTGCAACACACGGGCACGTCACGGCTGAGGCCGCCGGCGCGGCCCGCTCCCCCCGGCCCCGCCCGCCCCCGCGGTACCCGGCCGTGGTCCCGGCGGAGCTGCGGCCCGTCCCGGTACCGCACGTGGAGCCCGAACCGCCCCACGAAGATGTTGTCGGTGAAAAAGCAGGCGCACCCGCGGAACGGCCGGCCCGCGGACATGTTTCCTGCCGGCGAACGCGTCTCGGTCCTGCCCTCAAAGGGCTCCGCTTCCGTCCGTGGGAGGGAGGATCACCAAATTCCCAACCGGGGCAAAAACGGAAAGTGGCGGAACTCGCCCGTTCTGCCCAGTTTGACGCTTGTTGTTTTTGTCGTCTCCCCGACGTCACCGCCGCCCGGTTCCGCAGCGGGACCGCTGTCCCGTAGCCCTCACGGCCGGGCCGGCTCTGCTCGGAGCCGCCGCAGGTTATTTGCAGACGGTCCCTGAGACCCACCCGCCCCTCGCGGGGGCGCGCGGCGGGGACGCGCGCAGCGGGGTCAGCGCGGCCCCGGCCCGGCCCGGCCATGGACGCGGCGCTGCCGGAGGCCGAGCGGGAGGTGGTGGTGGCGGCAGAACCCTGCGGCCACGGCAGCAAGTTCGAGGACATCTACCGGCTGCTGGCCGAGGGCTGCTTCCCGCCCAGCTTCTGCTCCATCAAGAGGAAGAATCTCAAGCGCTACGCCCGGAAGTTCGTCGTGGACGGTGGGGAGCCGGGGGGCAGCGCGGCGGTGTCGGGCTGCCCTGGGCTGCGGCCTGCCCCGGGGGCAGCGTGTGGAGGGAAGCCGGCGGGTGCCGGCCCCGCAGACACGGGGGATGTGCCGGAGCCTGGGCCTGGGGAGGGGATGCGGCTTCTGGGCAGCGCCATCCCCGGCCAGCCCCGTGCCTTGGCACCGCGTCAGGGGCGCGGAGCGGGGGTCGTGGCACCCCGGGGTGGCACCGGTGCTCCACGGCTGCCCCGTGGGGAGCGCGGTGGCTTTGTCATAGCAAAGGATTTCACACAGTCTTGGGTGCAGGAAAGCTCCGTGGGCGTGCGTGGGGGTGATTCCGGGTTAGCAGCTTCTCCAGGGGCAGCAGGAGCTCCCAGGGCAGCAGCAGCCCCCGGAGCTGTTTCCCACTGTGGAAAATGACCCCTTTTCTGGAGGTGAGCAACTGTGAGAGGGAGTTGTTGGAGACAAACCTCTGGCACCTGCAGGCGGCTGCCTCTACTACGTGGGGCCCAAGAAGGAGGAGAAGCGCGAGGTGATCGTGGATCCCGAGCGCAGGCGTCAGGTCTTCCTGGAAAGCCACTTCACCGAAATCGGGAACCACCTGGGCCAGAAGAAGACCGTGCACCGCATCCAGAGCCGGTACTACTGGCTGGGCATCGTGAAGGATGTTGTGGACTGGGTAAGTGGAGAGCAGTGACCGTGTCTGTGACACCGGTGCTGGCAGCAGTCCCGAGGCAGCAGCCACAAGAGCCCTGGTGCAGGGATGATGTCATTCCCTGTGCCTGTGCTGGGAAGCCACACGCTGAGTTACTCTGCAGGTGTATGTTGGAACGTCCTGAGGCAGCTGGATAGGCTGGATGTCTTCCCCTGAGTGTCAGGAAGCCTCCTCAGCCTCCTCGTGCAGGGCAGTTTTGGTCAGCATGGTGGTGTGGGATTGTTTCAGACAAGTTGCTGAGTCTAGCTTTGGGCAGTCTGGATTCCTTCCAGAGCTGCCCAATTCCATAAACTATGGCTAGAGGAAGATCTTGGTGTCTCCTCTTGTATTTCGTTGCTGGCACTTCCCTGCAGCAGAACTCTGCAGCACTGTGGTTTAAGGAGTATGCTGGCATTGCATGGTCTGAGCTCCTCCAGCATCCTAGGGGTGAGGATTTCTCTAACCAGCAGCAGGAGGTTAAAATACAATAAAAATTTGCCTGGAAACAGGGTGAGAAATAGTTTAGCTGTAGGCCACATTGAGAAATTTGGTTATTGTGTCAGAGAAAGCTGTCAGGTGAGCCCTGTGACAGGTGAGATGCGTCAGCCTGTTTTGTTTTGTGCTCTTTTTCCTGCACCTCCTTATTTTTATTGGGAGAAAGGAAACTGCTCAGCCCTGCTGTGTGTCTCATCCCTCCACAGCCTGTGCAGTCTGAGTCTGACAGGATCCGTCAGCACATTCCCAAGTCCTTTGATCCCTCTTTTCCCTCTCCAGATCAAAATGTGTGAAACATGCCAGAACGCGGAGCACAACAAGAACGTGATGCGGAAAGCCAGGCCCGTCAGGGTGGAATCCCCCTGGGAAGTGCTGGGATTAGACATCCACGGTGAGTGAGCGTCTCAAGTGGCTCTCGGGCCTCCTCCCCGCCAGCCGGGAGCGTGGCAGACCTGCTGCCACACGCACAGAGGGAAAGCTGCCGGCTCTGAGGAGCTGCCAAGGAGGCCACAGCAGCCGCCCAGGGTGCAACGTGATCCCTGGGCTTGGCTCGGCTCCCTCTCCGCACACAGGGAGAGCTGTGGGCGTGCCCTCTTCCCCAGAGCTGGAGCTCTGGTGGGTGTGTTTTTGCTGACAAAGGTCACAGAAAATGTTCTGGCCGGATGACATTGCAGAGGAGAGTCGTGGTCACTTCTGCAGCGACTGGGTTTTTAACTTTTCCCGTTTGGGGGATATGACGGCATCACATCGATTTTTTTTGATGGCTCTTTACGCAGGGCCTTTTCCCGAGACAAGCCAGAGCAACACACATGTCCTGCTTGTGACTGACTACTTCACCAAGTGGGTGGAGGCTGCTCCTCTGCAGAAGAAAGATCCCTTCTCCGTGGCTAAAGCCCTGGCTACTGTTTTTTACAGGTGGGCTCCTCTGCTGTTGGTTATATTGCACCTCTGCAGTGCAATGGGGAGTGCTGGGGTGTGTTGCAAAAATACCTGGTGCCCTTAGGGTGTTTTCCTGTCAGAGAAGGAGCTCTCCCTTCTACAGGAGACACCATGCAGTGCTTCTCAGTTGCTCTTTTACAAAGTCCTTGGGAAGAGCCTGTTATCCTCCTGTTTCAGGCAGAGAAGAGACAGAAATTTCTCTGAGTAGCCCGAGGCCAGGGGAGCTGTGTCCCAGTTCTCTGCAGAAGCTTTAAAGCCATTCCCACATTTCTCTTAGAAAGCATTTGTGTCACCATGTGACCTTGTCCTTGTGGAAAACACGTGGGGCCAGTGGAGAATTTGAATTCAGAGCAAGAAGCTCCTCTGATTTCTCCTGCTGCCTCATCATTCAAAAGCAAACAGGATTGGCTGGTTTGCAACAGAGGGACCAGCAGACCTCTCTCTGCTCTTGGGGACGTCACAGCAGCCTTGTTGTCACCAGCTCCACTGGAGGGTCCTGTCCCCTTCCTATCCCATTTGCACCCATAAAGATGGAACTCCTTGGGCTCTGTCTCAGCTGATGGAGTAAAACCAGTTGTTTGTCCTCTTCTTGCCCAGGTTTGGTGCCTCCAAGAACATTTACACCAGTCAGAGCTGGGATTTCTGCGAGGAGGTAGGTTTGGTGTGGGGTGGTTCAGGGGGAAGCAACATGGCCTTCAGCAGGCTTTTTGGGCAGTGTGACCTTCAGCAGACATTTTGGGCAGCAGGTCCTGAAGGCAGAGTTGTGATGTGCTTTGTAGGAGGGGTGAGGAGCTGATGCTGCCTTATCCCTGCCCCAGCCCTGTTGGGAGTGGGAGTTGCTTTGCCAATGCTTTCACCTTGGCAGGGATTTAAGGTTTGGGATCAGTGGTGCAAGTCTTCTCTGCTTAGGAAAGACCATGTGCACGAAATTCCAGCCCTACCCTGGGATTAACATGGCTTCCCAGCTATGGAAAGCTTCAAGCACAGGAGCAGTCGTTGCAAAACATTTTCCCAGGCTCTAGCTTTTTCTGGGGAGTGTTTTCTGCTGCACAGCCTCTCCGGGCACAGGGGGCACTGTGCCTTGGGGGCTGCTGTGGGGCTGACACGCCGTGATCTCCGTGTTCTCCCAGGTGAGCCGGCACCTGTGCGAGCGCTGGAACATCTCCCAGCTCCTCACACCCACAGACCCTGCAGACCCCCCCAGCCCTGGTGACTGCAGTGCTGAGGTGCTCAAGGCCTCCATCTGCAGCGTGGTGAACGAGAAGCCCAGTGAGTGGGACACACACCTGGACCCTCTGCTCTTCGAGTTCCGCACCTCGGTCAACTCCGTCACCAAGTACAGCCCCTTCTTCCTCATGTTCAACAGATATGTGTGCCTGTCCTCAGAGGTAACTGCTCATCCCAGGGGAGCTTTGCAGGAGCTTTGTCACTGCTGTGGTTGCAGAGTAACACCCGAATCTGTGTCTTGCAGGTGGATTTTGTCAAGGACTCTAAAGAGCAGAGGGCTGGCTCTGGTAATGCCAACAGCCTCCCACCGTTCACAGCCATGGTGCAGGAGCAGCAGAACGTGGTGAAGGAGATTGTAAGTCTTGCGGTGCCTTGAAATCATTTTGCAGCTAAGTCCAAGCGTGGCCTGGGAGGAGAGGTGGCACCTGAGTTTGTGCCAAGGGCACAGAGGAGCAGAGCTGGATCCTCTGGGCCAGCACCATAAGGAGCTGCTGGTGGTGCTGCTCAGAGGTGGGTGATGAAATATGAGGGACTGACTTGCTCCATCAGGCTAAATGAGAGCTGTGTCCCAGCCTGCCCAGCTCACTGCCTTGTAATCTGCATCCCAAATCAGCCAAAGGAGTCCCTCCTTAGGAAGGGACAAGAAGCCTTCAGGGAGATGCTGTGCAACTACAAAGGTTTAAAGTAACCCTGCCCCGAAATGGGAGGAGGTTGGGGCTACCATGAAAAGTAGTGGCCCAGTGGGCAAGGAGAGGAACTTGGGGAGCAAAGTCAACATGCAGCTCCTGACTCTCTGACATGCTGGGTGACCTTGGGCAGCTCATTTTGTCTCTCTGTTCCTTAGTTCCCTCACTTGAGAAGTGACCTCAGTGTCCCTTGTGATGTACTTGGTGAGCTGTGTGCCAGAAAATCACAGACAAGGCTCAAGTGCTTTGTTTGTTCAGTCATTTCTTACACTTAGTCAGGGTTGTGTGGTTCTCTCTGATCTCACCTGGACCGTGGTTGTTCTTGCCAGGGAACGACAGGAGGAATGTGGGACAGGAGGGTGGAGGGCCTGGGAGCTGGATATGCAGGATCTGATCCCTTTGGCAGCTCAGACCCACTGTCTCAGCTCCCCTTTTGTGAAATGGAGCTGCACATCATGGCACAGGGCAGTGACAGCTGTGTACTGTGCCTAAGGGAACCTCTGCTTTTGGGATCGCAGCTCTCTCCTGCATCCAGGCAGGGATTGGGGCTGTAATTAACAGGAGGTGATAAAGCTTCCCTGGGCTTTGTTGCACTCCAGCCTAGATCCCCTTCTGCCCTCTACTGATGGAGCACTGACAGCTCTGGGTACAGTGTGGAATTGCAGTTTCACATTGCAAGGTCTCCTGCTGGTTTAGGGTGGTGAGAACAAGGCTGGGAAGCCTCTGCTGGGTCCCTCCCTTGCCCCAGGTGCATCCAGCTTTGACACTGCCAGCTCTCACTCACTCTCAGCCTCTCTTAGGAGGAGAGAGTGTGGCAGCTGGGCCTGCTCAGTCTGGAGAAGACTGAGAGGGGATCTCATCAACCCATAGAAATATCTCTGCGGGGTGTCAGATGACTGAGGCTCTTCTGAGTCGTGCCCAGTGACAGGATGAGGAGGAATGGCCATAAACTAAACCACAACAAGTTCCACCTCAACATGAGGAAGAGCTTCTTTCCGTTAAGGGTGGCAGAGGACTGGAACTACCCAGGGAGGTCTTGGATTCTTCCTCTGTGGAGATGTTCCAAACCCACCTGCATGTGTTCCTGTGTCACCTGCTCCAGGTGACTCTGCCTGGACTGGATGATCTCCAGAGGTCCCTTCCAACCCTGAGGATTCTGTGATTCTGGGATTGATTCACTGGGCTTGTCTCAGAGCTGATTCCTGAGTGACACCTCGAAGCCCAGCCCCTCCATTCTCCTGACAGGTGATCTCCAACATGACCACGGCCTGCAAGCGGGAGCAGAAGGGTGTGAAAAGGAAAACTCGGAGCCTGCCCTCTCTGGCCTTCAAGGTGGAAGAAAATGTGTTTGGGGGCAGCCCTGCCAGCTCCCTGAAGAAGCTGAAGAAGGGCCAGTTTGTGTCATTCCAGATTGAGACAGTGCTGCCCCCTGAGCAGAGCTTGTCTGCTGGGAAGAAAACCAGTTAGCCCTGGAGTGTTCTGGGGTCCTGCAGCACCGGGGACAGCACGGACTGTCCCGAGGTTTGTGGCCCAGCTGCATGGGAGTGCAGGGTACAGATGTGCCTGCTCTGTCCTGGGAGGAAGGAAGGGGAAGGTTCACACAAGGGGGAGATTGTTCAGTCCCTTCCTGGTCCGGGTTTGCCCTTGGATCATCCCTCGGACCGAGGGAGGCGGCAGCATCCTCGTTTAGGTCTGGCGGGGAGAGACTCGGTCCTGCCAGGAAGCTCCACCTTGACTGTGGTTTGGAAGTCGCCCTTTGGGAGTGATTGCACCAAAGCCTGGGAGTGATCTGGGTGCAGATGGAAGAGAAGCAGAAACCAGACCTGGCTTAGCCATGGGCAGTGTTTCCTGCAGCTTAAAAGTGTCCCTGCTGTGAGCCTGAGCCAGGAATAGTCACTCCAGGTCCGACTGTTCCTGGTGGATGTGGGAAGGGCTTGAAGTGAGAGATTTTTTTGTTTGTTTTGGTTTGGTTTTTTTTGTTTTGTTTTGGTTTGTTTTAAGCACTTATTAGCAGAAATAAAATCAACAACAGAATGTAGTATTTTTGGTTTTGGTTGTCCAGGCAGAGAAAAATGAATTTGTCTTCTGTTCTATCCAGAAATGGCATGAACTCCAGGAATCCTGACATCTGTGCCTGTGCTAGTGAGGGTCACTGGGGTGTTTTTAAGCACTCCAAAAACACATAGAAACTTTGGGATAATGACACTGCCCTGTCCCTCTGTCACCTGTATAGCCCACCTGGATGCATGGGTGCTGTCCAGGGAAGAGCCTGAGTCCTTCCATTCCTTAAGAGTTGGAGTGGGAGGTGAAGGGGAAAAGTAATTTACAAGCTGGATTTCTTGAAAGTGGATCCCTCTGTGTTAGGGGTTAATTAAACCCTTGTCAAGTCCCTCTTGAGGGGTTAATTAAATCCCCATTGAGCCCCTCTTTAATGATTAACTTATTCATCATTAAAATCATTATATATCATGGAAATATGACTTCGAGCCCTTTTCCCGGTTGCTTTTGAGCCAACTCCGTGTTGTATTTTCCCTCCTTACTGCAGAAACGACACAGAACCAATAAAACAATTTTTAAAATTTAAAAACCTGTATATTCAGAGAGGATTTAAAAAACCTTCAAAGGTGGAGAAAATTCCGGGGATGCCTTTGCCGTGTCGGGGTGGGGTTTACCGGGACAGGGCGG
>VWZS01010064.1:1094833-1149206 GCA_013397075.1 Rhabdornis inornatus | reverse complement strand
CGCCCACCCAGCAGCTCTCGCCCAAGGGCGCAGCTTGTCCGGTGCCAAGGGCTGCCCTTCGTCCCCGTGGTTTGGTTTTGGGGGGCTGCGGTCACACAGCCGGAGTGTGGCCGGCACATGGCACCCCTTGTGCGGTGCCTCCCGCACTGTGCACCGTCACGAGCTGCTGACCCAGCACAAATTTCAGCATCAGGGACCTCCCTCTTGCCATCCTCAGGGCATGGCACCGGAGCAGGTGAGCTGCTCGCCCGGCTTAGAGCAAATCGAGCTTTTCTGCCCTTTCCCGTGTCCGTTCAGAGCCTGCCCCACCATCGCTGCTGCCGGACAGAGCCCCGTGCGACAGCAAAGGCAGCGTCCCTCCCACCCCGGAGCCTTCCTCTCCCGCGGGACGCAGCTGTGGAATTCCAATCCCTTTTTAATTTCCTCTCGGGATTTTTGTTGTGTCATTGAGCTGCACGCTGGCTGCACAGTGGGTTTAGTGGGCTACCCCAAATTAATATCCAAGAGGGCTGGGGGCAGTAAGGTGTGAGAAGCTGCAGTACGTTTGGTTTAGTCTTATTTTGATGCGGGGGATCCATTGTAGAGCTGAGCTGCTCCCCTGTCTGCTTTCCTGCGGTTTTGACTGCTTGGTTTCATCTTTGTCCTGGGAAAGGTGGGCAGGGACTCTGGGATCATGACTGTCCAAGTTTAACACCTACAGGGCTCCCTAGAGCAGGACACGTGGCTGCACGGATGTCGTGGCAGCACCCAGCAAGCAGGGACAAAGATTCCCTTCGGGATGTGCAGATTTCTGCTTTGAGATTCAGGATGGGTGAAGGCATCCGGAAGGGAAGTTTGTCTTCGTTTGTGCTGCTCATTTAATGAAATGCCTTGGAGCGTGTGCAGCAGGGGAGGGGAGGGAGGTGCAGACAATGGTGTCTGGGGTCAGGATAGGTTGGTGGGGAGCTGGCACCGTTGTCCCCCCTGCTTCCCTTTCCCCGCCTCCTCCCTGGGTAAATAACCCTGTCCCATTCTTCTCACCCCGCAGCAGAGGCCGGCATGAGCGCGCCCTTCCCGTGTTAGCGCTGCCCCTCCCCACATCAGTGACCCCCAGCCCGGTGACGAGGATGCGTGCCTGGAAGGCGGTGGCCAGCACGCTGGCGCTCAGCGGGGCTGACGTGGTGGTCACCACGCTGCTCTACACCCACGGCCAGGGCGGCCGGAATGTCCTGCAGGACCTGCGGCACTTCAACATCTTCAACTCTCTGCTGGACATCTGGGGGGGCTGCCTGTACCGCAGCTGTGTGCTGCTGGGGGCCGCCATTGGCGTGGCCACCAACACGGCCTACGGCCCCCGGCGCCTGCGGGCATCGCGGACCTTCATCGCCGTCGTCTGCCTCCTCATGGGCATCTACATGATGGTGAAGCTGCTGCTCTACTCCGAGGTGCGGAAGACCATCAGGGACCCCTGGTTCTGGGGGCTCTTTGCCTGGACCTACATGGCGCTGGCGGCCACCTTCGGGTTGTGGCAGCTGCTGGCCTGTGTCACCTCCTCCCGCGAGGCGCTGGGGCCTGGCTCTGAGTCCCGTGCTGAGGTGGAGGAGAGCTGTGATGGGGGCACCCCGAGGGACAAGAGGGAGGAGGCAGCAGGTCCCACCATTCATAAACTGCTGTCCTACACCAAGCCTGATGCCTTCTTCCTGGGCATTGCCTCCTTCTTCCTCCTCGTGGCCGCCTTGGGTGAGTGAAGGGACCAGGCAGGGCATGGTCTGCTCCCATCCTCACCAGGAGGGATGAAGGAGCTGTGGTGGTGGGGCTTGGAAGCACCCTAGGATTGCTTTTCTTTCGGGGGTGTGGGGTGGCATGTGCTGCATGGAGTCGGTGAAAAATGCAGCGGGGCAAAATCAATGCAATAGGGGATAAAATACACTGGGAGTGCAACATTCCCATGTGCCTCTCGGGGCATAATGTGTAATGGCTGAGTATCTCTGTGGTGGGGATGGGGCTGTCCACAGGCTGTCACAGCTGGGAATACAGGTCCTGTGCCAATCCCATGCAGTGGGGCTGACCCTCCATGTCCTGTGCTTGTCCTGCAGGAGAGACCTTCCTGCCCTACTACACGGGGCTGGCCATCGATGGCATCGTGGTGCAGAAGAGCATGGATCGCTTCTCCACCGCAGTGCTGGTCATGTCACTGCTCGCCATAGGAAGGTAATCCAGGGGCTGGATTTGGCCCTGGCAAGGAGTTTGGGGTTTTCCCACAGGAGCTCGTGGTGATGGTGGGCACAGGCACCCACTCCACCAGTTTGCTGCCAGACCCCAGGGATGTGCTGTGAATTCTTGATGCAGAGAGGCTGTGGCTGGCAGTAAAGAGGCCTTTGTGTAGCCCTTCATGTCCCTCTGCTGGAGGTGGGGGAGCAGGAATGGACACAGGGAATGGGTTCCCTGGGCAATGCTGTTCCAGTAGTGCTGTGTTCCCTCCCAAAACTTGTGACTACAATGTTTAGGACCAGCCAGCACTGTGCTGGTGGCACCCAGGAGAGGTGTGGGCTGGTGATAAGTGGTGTCAGCACTGCCCAGGCCCTTGGCCCAGCGTGGGGGGTGTTTGTGTTGCTGAGAGGGTTTCGTGTCCATGGCTCTATAACGTTTCTTATCTGCAATTAGCTCATTTGCCGCAGGTATCCGGGGCGGCGTTTTTACACTCATCTTCGCAAGACTGAACATCCGCCTTCGCAACTGCCTCTTCAGGTCGCTGGTGTCTCAGGAGATGAGTTTTTTTGATGAGAATCGCACAGGTTGGTTCCTCTCTCACCTGGATTTGCTCTAACCCCTCTGTCCCATCCCAGATTTTTTCCCCTTGGCTTGTTCTACTGTCCTACAGCAGACTGGGGGCAGCCAGAGGCGACACCCACCCGCTCGTGGTTAGAAACAGAGGGAGAAAGCTCTTCCCTTTCTGTTGCCTCCCTCCGTGGGGATGTCCCATTGCCACCCATCAGCCTGGCATCCAGAAGTCCCACCCCCAAAACTCCCATTTCCTTCCTCCCATCAGTGCCTATTGGTGGGCTGCTAAACAGCTCTGCTCCCGTCCCTGTCACCTCAGATGTGTGAGGCTTGCTGGGTGTGCTTGTTGCTTTCCCCACTTGCAGTTCAGTCCTGTCCCAGTCCCAGGCTGTGCCACTCTGGTGTAACTTCCACACATTTAATTTTGTCTCGGTGGTATTTTTAGTTTTGAGGCTGTTACTGTATTTAGCAGTGCCTTGGTAGCTAAGGACAGCAGAGATGTTACTGGAAGTGGGATACGGGTAACCCTGGACTTGCACAAAACCATGGGCATTCCGCTGGACTCAAACATAGGCCAAGGATTTAGGAGTTCAGTGTGATGTTTGCTGGCTGTAACACTCAGCTCCACCAAAAGGCACTGCCAGAGCTTCGTCCCTCAGTAGCTGGACCCATGTCCTTAGGTCCCTTGGGTCAGCTCCAAGCTGTGGACTGTGTGTGGCCTTGTGGGCTGCCCTCCACCATAGGATGCTGCCAGAGTCCCTTTTGCTGTCCCACAGCCACCCTAGGTGACCTAGGGATGTAGCTTGTGCCTTCAGGTGCCACCTCCTGCTCCTCATGCACGCAGCAATCCAAGCTCCTCTGTTTTGCTTTGCATCCACGGCAGTGGGGGGTTGCCCCCCTTCCATGCCACCCTTCAGACCCCCAGCTGGTTGGATGGGGAGCTCCATCTGGTCCTTGGCATGGTTAGGCAGTGACCTGCCGTGGTGACACGTCCCTGCTCTCCCCTTCCCCGACCCCTCATTGCTGCAGGGGACGTCATCTCCCGCCTGACGTCGGACACGACCATCGTGAGCGACCTGGTCTCCCAGAACATCAACATCTTCCTGCGCAACGTGGTGAAGGCCACGGGTGTGATCTTCTTCATGTTCAGCCTCTCCTGGAAGCTCTCCCTGGTCACCTTCATGGGCTTCCCCATCATCATGCTGGTGTCTGATGTCTATGGGAAGTACTACCAGGTAGGCAGGAGAAGCTGGCATTTGCCACAGTGCTGGGCTGGTCTCCCTGGGAAGCCATCAAAGAACTTGTGGGTGGCCTTGGAGCTGGTGGGAGTGATGCTGGAGTGTTTTGCTGCCAGCAGTGGGGGCAAGAAGGTGACATTAAACCTGTGTGGGCAGACAGGTGTAGTCTGGGCTCTTACCTTGCTTTGTGCCCAGGAGTGGAACCATCTCAGGTCTAACAGAAGAGGTGGCTGGGCTGTGGAATGTCCTGTATGCATCTGCCTGTCCTCGTGCCATCTCTCCTCCCCTTTTGGAGTCCCTTGGTGGGGTCCCAGAGCCCGGGGCGAGCAGGGAGATGTGAGCCTGGCACCTGCTGAGCTCCCTGTGCCTCCCCCTGCTCCCTGCAGAAGCTCTCCAAGGATGTGCAGAGCGCTCTGGCCAAGGCCAACAACACGGCTGAGGAGACCATCTCGGCCATGAAGACCGTCCGCAGCTTTGCCAATGAGGAAACGGAGGCCAACGTGTACTGGCAGAAGCTGCAGCAGGTGTACAAGCTCAACAAGAGGGAGGCCATGGCTTACACCTACTATGTCTGGTCCAGTGGGGTAGGTGATGGCCCTGGGGCTTCTCTGCGTGGGGCTGGGGTGGGCAGGGGAGTCTCTCCGGATCCCAAAGCACTCGTGGTTCTCCTCTGCTTCCAGGGAACTCTGGGGTGATCCCAGCTGTGCTGCCCGCTGCCAGCAATCCCCGGGCTCTTCATCATTTGTTATTTTCTTCCATCAAAAAAACACATCCTGCTCCGCCCCGAGGCAGCACTGTGTCATCCCATGGAACTGCCTGTTTTCCCCTGCAAATGGGGCAATAATTGATAAGAGCTCAAGGTTGTGGAGCAGTCCATGGCTGCGTGGTGCTGCAGTGTGTGCCTGTGCCAGCGCTGCTCCGGGGCTCCAGCTGGGAACAGCCGCGCCGTTGGTTGAGCTCCTGCTCAGGAACGGAGATTTTCTGCGTGTGGGTGGTGGCAGGGGGAGGCTGCTGGGCTTTGTCTTTGGGCTTTTTTTGTTGTTTGGGTTTTTTTTTTCTTCCCCCTGCAAAATGCTTTTTAATCATTTAACACCAGATGGTTTGGGACTTCTCCAGCGTTGGCACAACCGTCACGTGAGGCTGCCCTTGTCTCTGCACGTTCAGGGATCAGGGCAGTCACTGGTGAAGGGTCTGTGAGTTACGGTGCCTTCACGCAGCTCTGAGAGACTTTATGGCTTCCGAAAGTCTGGAAACAAAATGGGAGCATTATTAGCATTGTTTCTGGGCTCCCAGGTGAAGCTGGAGCATGAAATGGGTTGACACTGATCCTGACAAATCAGGAAAGGCAAAAGCCCTCAAAAACCTCTCCTACAGGGCTCATGTAGAAGGAAGACAATGGATATAGCTCAGCCCTGGTAGGGTCTTTCTTGGAGGGAATGCAGGTGCTTAAGGTCAGAGCTATAGAGGAGGCATTTTTTCCCCCTGTATTTTTGTTTGTGTGAATTTACAGCCTCTTCTGGTCCCACAGGGCACCAGTGCATCCCTGCTTTTTTGGAGCACTGGGGCAGCATGGAACAAAACCAGCTGAATAAAAGGGGCTGGTATTTGTCACATCAGAGCTGATGTGTCTCCTTTCTAGAGTAGGTGGTACCCCCACACACTTCAGACAGCAGCTGGGGTTATGCTTCAGGGACTTGTACAGGCAGGAAAGATACTCTGTATTAACTCCTGGCTTGATTTTGTGTTCTAAATTAAAATGTGTCACACTCATATAAAAGAAAGTTTATTTTAGTGGTGAGGTGACTGCTTGCCTTGGATAATTTAACATAGATTATTATGCTTGAGGACCTTAGTTCAAGAGAGTTCATGAGATGCTCTGTTATTTCAGATAAATTCTGCCTCCTTGGCTGTTGTCCCTTGGGACTTGTTTTGTTGAAAGATATCTGCCCAGCTCCTTAAATCAGCCCATGTACTCGAGTTGTTTTTCTCATTTTCATGCTCATTCCTAGGGCTGTCAGCTGCACTGTCAGGGATCCTCAGCTCAGGGCTCAAAGAATAAATGCCAGCACATGAGGTTTGGGCTGTTGTGTGAGTATGACAAATGCACCAAAACAAGCACCTTGTCCTTGCTGATCCTGGAGTGTTTTCTTTCTTTCAGCTGACTCTACTGGTGGTCCAGGTCAGCATCCTTTACTATGGTGGGCACCTCGTGATCTCTGGGCAAATGACAAGTGGAAATCTGATATCCTTCATCATTTATGAGTTTGTCTTGGGAGACTGCATGGAGGTGAGTCAGTTTTAGCAGGGAATCCCAGAATGGGTTGGGTTGGAAGGGACCTTAAAGACCATCTTAAAGACACCTTCCACACCTTCCCAGGCTGCTCCAAGCCTCATCCAACCCAGCCTTGCACACTTCCGTGGGTGGGGCAGCTGCAGCTTCTCTGGACAACCTGTGCCAGGGCCTCCCCACAGTCCGGGCTACCCCTTCTATGTCCCAGAAGGTCCCAGGGCAGTTGCAGGGAGAGATCCAGTGCTGGTATTCCCATGACACATTTCTTTGGTGCTGGGGCACTGCCAGAGGGGGGTTCTCCTCTCTGCTCCACATTCCTCCCCTGCTGTGGTCTCACAACCTTTATGTTCCTGAAGAAGCTTGTCCCCCAAAAAGGCAACGGTGACCAGAGGGGTCAGGCTGGCCCTGCTGAAGGGCAGAGCCCTGGCTGCCTGCCAAGCACATTTCCTGGCATGAAGAATGAAGGGATTACAAAGCTGCCTGTTAAATTTCAGGCTTCATTAAAAACTTAATTATATTACTTTTTTTTTTTTTTTCCCCCTGGAATAAGCTGCAAGCTGCTGTGTTGGCAGCATGTTAGCAAGATGGGATTGTAGGTGGGATGGTAGAGCCCACCCAGGGCTGCCTTCCCCTTGCAGAGGCATAAACTTGGCTAATCCAGGCAGGAATGATCCAGTTGAGGTTTCCTCACAGCCAAGCGTGGTTTTGGTGGTGCTACAGCCTCTGTGCAGGGACAGAGCAGAGCTGGAGGCAGCTTTCCTGGCTCTCACCATCTGTTCAGATGACTGCAGGCTCTGGTGGGGTTTCCAAGCTGTGGTTTTGGTGTGGATTTATTTTGGCTTGGGGGGGTTTTTTTCTCCTCTTGGTGGGACAGGCAGTTACAGTACAAACTGTTCTGCAGCTCTGGGTTTAATACTGAAAAACTCCCTTTCCCTGGACTGTACATATATCCCTTCCATACCCAACAGAGGAGCAAGAGTTTTCTTTTCCTGTATCTGATGCCTGCAGTCAATGCCAGGCAATGGGAGATTTGGGAATGCTTCAGCCATTCTTATGAGTGGCACTGATTCCCCCATCACTTGGGAACGTCTCACCGTGTCCTCTTCCCTTCCAGTCCATTGGCTCTGTGTACAGTGGCCTCATGCAGGGAGTGGGAGCTGCTGAGAAGGTCTTTGAGTTCATCGACCGCAAGCCCACAATGGTGCACGACGGGTCCCTGGCCCCGGATCACGTGGATGGGAAGGTGGAGTTCAGGAATGTCACCTTTTCCTACCGCACTCGCTCCGCAACGCAGGTGCTCCAGGTGAGCCCCGTGGGCACTGCCCGCTCCCAGCACCACGTGCTGCTGCTCCAGCCTGGTCAGAACCAAAGCCCAGCCCGTGGGGAGTGTCAGCTGCCTGTCAGAGATGTGTAAAGGCAGGAAAACAGATTGAAGGAGCAGTGTGTTTAGGGCCGGCCTTCCTTACAAGGAATGAGATTTATTAATAAAACCCTTGTTCCCTGCTCAGGCATTAAACATGTCAGCATGGTACAGGGCTTTGTGCCAAGCTGCCTCAGACTGTTTCTGTGGGAGAGGGGCTGGGATCATGAGGCAGGGGGAAGCAGCAAAGAGGTCAGTTTGCTTTTTAGAGGATCTGCTACATCAGCAGGCAAATCTGAAGCAATTTGGAGGCTTCTTGCTTCCTCAGAGCCAGGAGAGATGGCTGATGTGGCACATCACCAAGGCAGAGGGTCACTGTGGCCAGATTCTGGCTACTTCTCTTATGCAGTGCCCCAGGATGCTGAGAAAAGCCTGGACCTGAGCACGCTCTCCCATCCATGTTGCAGAACGTGTCCTTCACCCTGCACCCTGGCAAAGTGACAGCGCTGGTGGGTCCTTCAGGGAGTGGGAAGAGCTCGTGTGTCAACATCCTGGAGAACTTCTACCCTCTGCAGGACGGGCAGGTGCTGCTGGATGGGCGTCCCATTAACATGTACGATCACAAGTACCTGCACTCCGTGGTACGAGCGACTGATACGTGTATTCTGGTTGTGCTACCTGTGTTCTGCTTAGCCCAGTGACCACCTGCAGGGCTCAGAGGGAATGCATGGCACTGCTGCACATTGCTTTGGATTTGATCTGGCAGCTTCAGAAATGTCCAGAAAGCTGGAGGCTTGGAAGTGGTCCAAGAAATTAATTTGGATAATTTGTGGGGGTGGAAGGGAAAGGGATGGAGGGTGGTTTCAAGGGGGAGGGAAAGCCTTCCAAAAACAGAACAAAAAACATGTTTTGTTTGGTATCTTTTGGCCAACACAGTAGAAATACATTTTTGGCTGTTGGATTAATTATCATCTAAATTGGGTTTGGAAAAAGAGTTTTGCATTCCTCCAGCAATTTCTACCTTAAGATCTTACAGTAATTCTCAGCTAATGGGGAGTTAAACCTCTCAGGATCCTGGCAGCAGCTGGAGCACCAGAAGGGCTGGTGCTTTGCCTAGGAGAGGGGTCTGGGCCCCTCAGCTCTCATCTGTGTGTCTGCACAGATCAGCCTTCATCTCTGCAAGTAACTGCCTCCTTTGTTTGCCCCCAGAGCAAATGGCCTCAGCAGCCAGCAGGAAAACCTGAAAACAATTGATCAGAGACAGGCTGGAAAGCCAAAGTCACTGTGACTAATTTACATTCCCTGCCCGTATGGAGTGAAAATCAAAGGCCAAGCAAGTCTTTCAGTTTAGAAAGCCTGATGTGGTGTTAGGAGCATGGGGAGAAGTCAATTAAAATATGACCCTGTCTCCCTAGCTCTTTCATGCACAGTTCCGAGTAATAGTTTGAAAGGTTTGATTTATTCCAATATTAAGGGTTTGATAAAGCAGCTGAATGTGACAGGGAACAGCCATGGCTGTAAGGCAGGACAGGGAGACTGTTGCTAAGCAATTAAGGAATTGCAGCAGTTACATCCCTAACTTGCTCATTTGGGATTAAAAGATGCAAGAGGGCTCATTCACACAGCCCAAGTGTGATTACTGGCCTTGAAAGGAAAATCAGCAAGGGCCTGGGAGAGGGTCTCTCCATCTTGACTTATCCCAGCAACTGGTTTTCCACTCTGGGAAAAGCAATCAGTGATGGGAATAACAGATCTGGAGCAAAACCACAGCATGCTTTAGCAGGGGGAAGCCCATCCCAGATGCCAACATGCCAGCATTGCATCAGGTTTCTTTCCTGCAAAATGGCTTTCCAGCAGAAGATGCAAACTGGGCACCCTGACATTGGCATCCTCACTGGAAGCTCACCTTGAGCACTTCTATATTTTGGTTAATAACATTTCTATATCTTGATCTTGGTCCTTACTCAGCAGGAACAAGTATCAACAGTCTGAGATATCGTGCAGTGCATGTTCTGCTCCTGACCCCTGCTCTCCCTTGCTTCCTGCAGATCTCCCTGGTGAGCCAGGAGCCCGTGCTGTTCGCCCGCTCCATTGCAGATAATATTTCCTATGGCTTAACTTCAGCCTCCTTCGAGTCAGTGGTTCAGGCTGCCCAGAAAGCCAACGCCCACAACTTCATCACTGAGCTCCAGGACGGCTACCACACAGGTACCACCCCACTGCTGGGCCTGGCAGCTGCACTCCTGGCATCTCTTGGTTTTTATTTTGACCCCTTCCTCTTTCTCCCTTGACCCAACAGAGGCAGGTGAAAAGGGAGCTCAGCTGTCAGGTGGGCAGAAGCAGAGGGTGGCAATTGCCAGGGCCTTGATCCGAGCCCCTCCCATCCTCATCCTGGATGAAGCCACGAGCGCGCTGGATGCAGAGAGCGAGCACGCGGTGGGTGCCTGACCTGGGCGTTTGGCCAAAGAGGGTTTGGAGGACAGACTGTAGCCTCAGTTTGCAGCCAGTGGACAAACTTACTCTTGACGTGGTGCAATCAGAATGCTATTCAGAATGATCAGAATTCCTGCTAATTCCGTAGCAGGAATTTGTTTCCAATGCTCTTGTAGCCACCAGGAAGGGAATAATTCAATGCTCACAGCAGCCAGTGCCTGACAAACCTGATGAGGTAGGGGTCTTTGCTGATTTTTTCGATGTGGGAAGTGTTAATTAGCATACAGAGACTCAGTGCAGCCTTTTAGGATGGGATACAGAGAAAGACCCTGTAAAATGGTGCTGCAGCAAGGAGAGTAGGACTGCCTGAGCTCAAATGCCAGCCGAGGCACCATGGAAGCCACACTTGCAGGAAAAGCCTTGAGCATCCTGTGAACTGGTTTATCTGGGATGTGATGTACCAGCAGCAGTTTGTCCTCCCTGATGCAATGACATGAGGAAAAGCCTGTTAAAGGCTGGGATTTGAGGATGTGCCTCCAATCCCAGAGGACAAATCCTGCTGGGGCAGTGCAAATGTCTGACCTTGGAGCAGTTTGCTGCCTCAGTCACATGTGTGGTACCTGATGCCAGCCCAGGGCTGGTTTTGGCTACCCAGGGGTGTCAATGTGACATGTGCCTGATGGCCACCTGCCTGCCTTTAGACGTCAGTGCTATTGTCTCTTGACTGGAGAAAAAACCTCTCTTACCTTGCCTTGATACACTCAGGAAAGAATCCTGCTTTTCTGAGCAGCTGCAAGCACCAGGTATCAGCTCCCTGCAGTCTCTGCCAGCACCACGTGACCTCCAAATTTGGGCCCCAGCTGTAACAAGTCCCCATCTTGCAGGATCAGACCCGTGTTCATACCTCAGCTGGCTGGACTGCTATGGGCTTTGGGCTGCAGCTGGGAGCTGAGCTGGACATGCTGGTGCTGGTAGAGCTGCAGGGAGCCAGAGGAGAACACATCTCCTGTCCAGAGGTGTCTGGACACAGCATCAGGGGTGTCTGCTCTCCCAGTGCCCAGGCACTGACGCCTTTTCTCCCCGCAGATTCAGCAGGCGATCTACGGCGACTTGCAGAACCACACGGTGCTCGTCATAGCTCACAGGCTGAGCACTGTGGAGAGGGCACACAACATCATTGTGCTGGACAAGGGCCGCGTGGTGCAGCAGGGCTCGCACAAGGAGCTGATGGAAGAAGGAGGCCTTTATTCCAAGCTGGTGCAGAGACAAATCCTGGGGCTGGAGGGGGGCGGCACGGACAGCGTGCAGCCTGCAGCCCGGGGGGATTCGGTGAAGGCGCCCGGTGGGCTGGAGGAGGAGTTCAGGATAGACCATTCCCTGGCACAGGACGATTTCACCAACGCTGCTCCCAAGTGAGGGCGGCCACGGCTGGCGCTCGGACGCTCCCTGGATGCTGGGACGGAGCCGCTGGCTCGCCCCATGTCACACACCCTGCAAACACCCCAAACACACACCATAGAGCTTCCTGGTGGCACCTGCCAGCTGGCAAAACAGGGATTCACTCGAGGGAGCTTTAGCAATTCTCAGCATTTCTACTGGGTTTCTTTTCTTACTACCAGTAACTCCTCTCGACTGGGACTTTTCTCCCATCGATCTGCATGTGTAACTGCTATTAACTGTAATGGATGTTAAATGCATGCATGGAGGGGAAGGTTGAAAACCCCTCCAGGAATTTCAGGGGGTGGCTTTTGTGGCTGGATAGAAAAACGGTGACTGTAAAGCAAGGTCCTGCTCCCTCTGTCTATGGGGCTAATCCAAAGTTGGCTGAAGCCTGTAGGGAGTTCCCTTTGGCTTTGGTGAAAACTGGATCACTCCCATGGAGCTGAATGCTGGGAGAGTTTTGCACTGAGTGCCTGCAGGCTCAGGCTCTCAACCATTGCTGCTGAGCTTGTATCATGTAGTATCCATCCTTGCTGGGACAAGCCAGGGGACCAGGAGGCAGATGTTACTTTCTCATTTGCTCTTGGTGCTTGGTGGGTGTTTGTTTTTAAGGATGAAATGTTTTACCATAACTGGGTTAGGTTTTGGGGCTTGGGGTTTTTTTTGTTTGATTTGTTTGTAGTTTTTTAATGTTATTTGTGTGCACTGTGCAATGTCTGTCTGGCTCCAGCATCCACTGAGAATTGGTCTGTTACTTCAGAATATTTTTTAACTCACAACTCCGGTGCTGGTGTGAAAAAAAACACTACTAAAGGCAGGCATAAAACACTAAAAGATAGCACTTTATAAATCCCACCAAAGCTTTGTTCAGCTTCAGGCCATGCTAGCGACTTCACTGCATGGGAAATCCATTCTGTCACGTTCCTTGAAGTCCATCTTCAGCTTCCTGAACTTTATAATGTCTTTCTTTGAATATTATTTATTTTAGTATGAGGGATAGAAAGAAATGTGTTGCTCCTCGCCCTTTGGGGTAATGGCTCTGGCTTAGTAGTGTTATCTTGCTATAGATTGGTGAAAAATCCTATGCAGCCAGGCAGGTGCTGTTTTAAAAATAGCATTTCTAGGGAAACACTGACTTCAGACTATACATAGTTAAGAAATTCTCTCAAGCACTTTAGCTCTCATGTTTTCTGATACTTGAATGCTGCTGCATTTTCCTTTCCAGCAGGTTTGCATTTTTGTTATTGGCAATGTTTTGTTTTCATTTAGTGATGTTTTACAAACTCTAAATTTAGTGTCCTTGAGGAGGGATGCTCAAAAGAAATAAAATACTACCTCTGCCACTCAACATCGAGCCACTCTGGTTGGGGGTGTTTTTTGCTTTCTGGGTTTTCAAGGTAACGTTCATCTGACACCACAGCTGAATGCAGCTGCTCGTGCACGTGTTCTGGGGAATGACAAGAAGAACCCACAGGGAAGGAGGTATGTCAAACACTTCAGCATCTGATAATGGTTGGGAGCCCAGCAGTCAGGATAACTCATTTCCATCCCAGATGGATCCCGTTGGGTGTCAGTCTCCCAGGGAAGGACAGGCAGTCTAACCCGTTCTCAAGGCTGCTTCCTGACTGGAATCTTTTCAGCTGCTGGCTTTTGTGATATGATAACAATCTGTGCCTCAGAAGAAGAACAAGATCTCTTTTTGTTTTCCCTCCCTCCACTTAGGGAACCTGTGTGGCGCTCTGAACTCCTCAATCACCCCTTTAGTAAATGGCCAGGAGCTCCAGCTTGATGAAAATTTGCACTGTGGGTATGAGGAGGTTGGGGGTTCCACCCAACGCTGACAGGCAAGTGGTTAATTCTGCATTTTTATCAGTACCTGGAAGCAGAATGTGGCCACTGGTTCATAGAAGTGGAATGTATTTCTGCTTAATTAAAAAACTGGGGGAAAACCCAAATTGGGTTACCAAATTGGGAACTAGAGGAGCCAACTCACCCTGCAAAGTACTGGTAGGACAATGATCATTAGTGCATGAGATGCCAGGAAAGAGAACTTGATTGTATCCTGTGTGTCCCAGGCAGGGCTGCAAAAAGAGAACTGGAGGATGCAATCAGATTCATTTTGTTGCAAAAACTACACTGAATTTCAGGTAGTTCAGGAAGGGAACCCTGTTTGCCAAGGCTGCTGTGATGATAATCCCAGCATTGTATTCCCAGGTTAGGTCCAAATAGCTTCAACTGAAATGGCACACGAAACAGCAGATTGTCTCTGCTGGTGGCAGCAGTCCAAGCTGATAACAGGGCCTGACTTTGTTCATTGCCACAGGTGCTGAATTCTCTCTTCTGCATCCAGATAACTCAAGGCTGCTTTTCCCCTGAGCCTCTCATCTTGTGGCTTGAACAGACCCTTTTATTGTGCTGTTGGCACGTGACAAGTGGCACTGCTTGTGTTCTAAAGCTTTCCTATATCCTGGAAGATGGGTGGGAGCTCCACACACCACCAGGGATCCAGCAGAATTAATATGATGCAGATATTTTTGCCTGCACAAACCCTGGGATTGTATAGAAAATCCTGCCTTTCTAAATCATTCCAACTACGGCTTCTTTTTGAAGTGAAAATCAGGGTCAGATGTGCCCATTAGCCAGACTGAGCCTGGCAGTAAAGCTGTGCTTCACCCAGAGCAGCAGTGGGAACTGCTCCAGTGCTGGAACACGAGCTGCTTCCTGGAGCTGCCCAATCCCTTGGGCTGGCTGCCTGTGGGCAGTCTGTGTTTCAGGCTGTTCTCCTGGAAACAAGGCCACTGTTCCCTCTAAAACCCTGGACTGTAGAATTTTGTGGCTGTGGCTTTGCCCAGAGTTGGGAATGTGAACAAAATCAGTTCAAGAGCTTCTCAGAGTGATGGAGATAAAAAGTTCCTTTTCTTCAAAGGGAAAAGTCCTCCCAGGGAACTCGGAGGGGTTCATCTGAAACCTTAACCTGGGGGCACTGAAGACTGTCCTGACAGACTGTAAGCAATTAAGCATTTGAAAGCACAACTGATTGCTAAGTTGACTGTATATCCCATGGCAGGTTGTTTTCCTCGCTATTAATAAGCTCTAACCATTCCCTGTAATAGGTATAACCACAGCTTTATTTGATTTAAACAACAGTGAACCCCATCCAAGGTGAAATTTGAGAGTGGATCCTACAGTCCCAGTGCTTCCCCAGGGACAGAGATTTACCCTTGTACCCTTGCACAGCCAGGGTCTGTGGCTGACTAACCCAGTAAATGAGCACACAGTGATGGAAAAAACACAGCTGTGTTTATTCCAACAACTTCTCCTGCCACACCAACCTCTGCCTCAATAACCAACTGTGTGTGTTTCAGTGGCTGCACTTTCTAGACCTTCAGCAGGTCTGGAAGTGCCACAGGCAAACAGAAAGTGCTTCTAGCTTGAATTCAGAGGTGTGGTTTAGTCTGGGGAGGAAAAATAAAATATGCCTCTTCCATTCCAGCTTCACTGTGAACTTCAGGCAAAGAAAATAAGTGCAGGTAAATAAACCTGCTGCTCTTCTCACACCTGCAGCTCCCTGGAAGGAAGGGGTACCTTACAAACACATAATTCCTGCTCTCCCTCAGACAGCAGGGGCACTGATCTCTCAAACAGAAGGGCTGTTTCTCTGCCAGGATGCTGAATATGCAGGTCATTTCCATGTGTGAAGGAATCTGGGTTGTGAAAACTTAACAGAAGTATGGGCTGTGCTTAATATACAGAAGGAAGTTAAATTGCAAATAAGCCCCAAAACTTATCTGCACATTGAGCAACCAGACTAATAGGGGTTAATGTACACCAGAGATGAGATTTGCAAATTCAATGTGTACGTAACCAACCAGTTTGTCCAGGAAAAGAAAATAAGATGTGAAGGTGACTTGCAAAATATGTCTAAATCTAATAAATATGCATGAGTGCAGTGCTACTGACCGTAAAAGGATATGAGGTACCAGAAGGAAATTCAAGATCAAGTTTAAATAGAAAAAAAAATCTAACATCTTATTTAAACTAGTCTGAATGCCAGTTCTCCTCAAGATTGGAGCCTGACTTCTTATTCACCATGACATGGTTTCTGCTGTAATCTTCACAATTTTTTTATTCCATTTCTCCTGTAATAAGAAATCCTGACTTCTGTACTTTGCCTGCTTACAGTTCTAATGTACTTGAATGCTGTCACCTTTCAAAAGGATTTCAGCAAAGGCAAATAGGAACCAAGCCTGGGGAGATGATAAATCCCAGCCTGCAGCACTGCAATATTTGATAAACCCTGTAGCCCAAAATCCGGGTTTATCTGCAATCCTTCATATCCTGTCCAAGTGATGTGCTGTCAAAAGTACTTATCTTCCATGAAGGCTGCAGAATGGGAAGGCACCCTCCTACCTGTCCAAATAGAAAATATAATTGTACAAAAACAGTTGACTTCTGTCTTGTGTCTCAGCCTCAGCTGCTTTTCTGGACAACTGGAGAACTCAATTACATGCAGGTGCTGACAAAAGTACTCAAAAGCAACCCAGATGTTTAATGCAGGGTCCTCTCTACCATCACCAGAACCCAAATTACCTACGAAGGGAGAAGTAGTATTTCCAATGTATGTTGTACTTGAGCACAAATGAGTTATGGTCTCACCTGTGACTGAGCAGTTCTTATTATTCCCCTTTTTAAGCAAAAAGCACCATGGCTGAGGGAATCTGAGAACTCCACTCAGGTTCACACAGCAGTGGTAAAACTAGATTTACAACATGAACCTGAGTCAGACTCTTGTAAACCACACTCCCCCCAAACCATTTATTTAGTTACAGCATGAAGTTCAAATTATCAATATTCTTGGGGAGAAAGGGCTTCTCCTAACCCCTCAACTAATTCCTGTGTTTGTATGTGCGTGTATCTCTACGTGTGTCTGCATGTGCAGATTTCCAGCAGGTTTAACCCGTGCCTGTAACTCTGTTTGATGGGCATGTGCAGATACAGGGCACAGTGGAATGGTGTTGGCAGGGCGACTATCTGCTGGTTTTAAATAACAAGGCAGGGCTGTAGTGACTGTGCAAAGCCCTGTCAGTGCCAGGGCACGGCTGCTGACTCACCTGGCGGGGAGCACATGCCTGCAGCAGGCAGGTGTGCTGGGTTGGGTGAGTGCTGTGATGCCTGCTACATGCCTGTATCACTAAACACCTTGTCCCCACCCTGGGCTCAGCTTCCTGCTGGGCAAACATCGAGCCCTCAGCTCCCTCTGAGCACACCCAGGGCCGTGGAGCACCTCTGTACCCAGCAGACAGAAGGCCTGGAAGGCTTCCTCCAGCACGGTCACCCTCCTCGTGGTTATTCCCTGTGGATAATAATGACAAAGAGGGCTTCTGGGAGGGGGAGAGGCGTGGGGAGCCGAGTTTAGTTATAGGACAAAAGGACAACCATAAAGCTGTCACATCATCATGGTGTCCTGCCAGGAACTGCTGGGTCACTTCCTGAGTGTGACTGCAACTTCATTGCATCAGAATTGTATTCGGTCACCATATGGATTTTTTTTTTTCCAATTAGATCAAAAATATCAACTCCAAAGGACAAGGACCACGTGGCCATTCCCTCCCCTGCTCCCTTGGCTCTTGGCTCCTTTTGGCTCACTCTCTAGAGTTACACACACGGAAATAATACACACACCCACACCTACGTAGGGACAAAAGCAGGCCAGGAAGGTGGTGCATGCCAAGTGATGCATATAACTTAGGCTCTTTTAACACAATTAATTGTTTCCAGGCATAATTGTCTTTATCAGCTCTGCTAACTGCAGCAGTAATTGGGGAGCTGCTGCTCCTAAAGGTTACCACACACTGCCTACTCCAGTGCTGGTGACATGACTAGATAAAAATCAGAAGAACAAAATATATGGTGGTTTAATTGACGTAGTTTTTACTACATTGCATTTCAAAGGTATTTAAATTTACTGTGAAACACATCTTTGACAGATTATTTATTGACCTTCACCATTGAAGAAGAAAGTGGTTAAAATGGATGAAATTACCTAGCACCAAAGCTTGGCCAGATACGATTTTTAGCTATTTTTAGCTATTTTTAACCTAAATAAGTATTCAGCCTAGGCTTGAGAACAATAATGCAATCACTCTTTTGAGATTTACTCCAGCCAAGTCCCAGCCTGGGTAAGGAAATGCAAGTTAAATCTACTGATTTTCCTTCCGAATTTACAGCTGTGGAGTTTTAAACAAAAGGAGGCCACGAGCGGCTACGACACTTCAGGCAGGACCCAGGGCAGAGCCCGAGCCACCCCAGTGACCTGTCCCACCTCCGAGCGTCCCAGCAGCCGCATCTCCAGGACCACACCTGGAGTCCTGTGCCCACTTCGGGGACCTCAGGAAGAACACTGAGGAGCAAATCCAGGGATGGGGAAGGGTCTGGAGCCCCAGGAGCAGCTGAAGGAGCTGAGAAAGGGGCACAGCTCCCTGACAGGAGGGGACAGCTGGGGGGTTTCAGGCTCTGCTCCCAGGGAACAGAGACAGGATGAGAGGGAACGGCCTCAGGCTGGTCCAGGAGAGGCTCAGGTTGGACACCAGGAGGAATTTAGAGTGATAAAACATTGGAAAGGGTTGCCCAGGGAAGTGGTGGAGTCCCCATCCCTGGAGGTGTGTAAGGAAAGACTGGACGTGGCGCTCAGCGCTGTGATCTGGAGGAGGTGGTGGTGATCAGTCACAAGCCGGACTCGATGATCTCAGAAGGCTTTTCCAACCTCAATGACTGATCCCTCGGGACTCCGAGCACCTCACATGAGCGCAGCCCACAAAGCTCGCTCTGTGCGGGTCTCTGCACGCGCTGTGGCCATGGAGGGGCTTCACCCCCTCACAGGTGCTCCCCTCACAGACCCCTCACAGGGGCTTCACCCCCTCAAAGGGCTCCCCTCACAGACCCCTCAAGGGCCTTCAATCCCTCACAAGGGCTCTCCTCAAAGGCCTTCACCCCCTCACAGGGTTCCCCTCACAGACCCCTCAAGGGCCTTCACCCCCTCACAGGGCCCCCTCCCCCCAAAGACCCCTCAAGGGCCTTCAGTCCCTCACAAGGGCTCCCCTCAGCACAGCCCGCTCAGCCACCCCCCTCCCCAGGTCCCTTTGGTTCCGTCCAGCAGCGCCCCCCTCCCGCCGCGCAGCCCCCGTGGTACGCCCCGACACGCCCCCCCGGCAGGGGGCGCTGAGGGCGGTGCCCGCCGGGCCGGGGCGAGATCGCGGCGGCACTTCCGGTGTGGTGGAGTCCCCATCCCTGGAGGTGTGTGGGAACGGGAGCGGGGCCGGGGCCGGGGCCGGGGCCAGGGCCAGGATCGGGGCCGGGATCGGGATGGCGCTGGACGTGCGGCGCCTCGAGGCGCTGAGCCTGCAGGAGCTCAGCGCGCTGCTGGACGACGAGGAGCAGCTCCAGGACATGGCCCGCGAGATGGAAGAGGTGAGGGGCTGCCGCGTACTCCCCGGCCGCGGCCTCTCCTCAGGCCGCCCCCCTCAGCCCGCAGGGTCCCCGCCGCCCCCGGTGCCGCTCGCTGTGGGGGGGGGGGTTAATGACTCCTCGCTCCCCGACGCCGCCGGGCGGTCTCGGCCCCGCCATGGAGCTGCCGGTGCGTGAGGAGCCCCCGGGGCTGCGGGAAGCGCTGCGATCCCTTCCTTGTCTCCCCCTTGCCTGCCGCCCCCGGCCCTCGTTCTCCCGGCCCTCCCGGCCTTTTGTTCGGCCCGCGGCGGGGGGATCGGTGCCTGCCGGGTGCTGTAGGAAGGGTGAGGGCTCGGCGGGCTGAAAACGCTAATTTAAATTAATTCAACCACTGAATTAGGAGGCACTGACGGCCCGGAGGTGGGATCAGCTTTTCTGTTCGCAGAGCCCTTGTTTTGTGCCTTGGCCGTGGTGAAGGATTTTGTCTGGGTGAATTCAAAACAATGTGAAAGAGATTTCTGTGTGCCCCCGTTGGTATGCTGGGCGCAGCGAGGGCTGTCAGGCTTTTCTGCTGCTTGTTTTGCCTGTTGGAAGTGTCTTTGTCAGTGCATCAGACTCTTAAGTCGTGCTTTTGGATCTGTGATTCTTAAAACAGGAGCCTGTTTTCTTTCTCTGGCTGTGGTTGTCTTTAACTGTTTTTTCTGTGTGCCAGTGGACACTGGGTGTTGCAGTTCAGATATGAAACTGTTCTGGGTTTATTTGGCCACAGATGTGCCTGAAAGAATCTCAGTCTTAGTCAGATAAGAGCATATAAGATGAAACTCTGTGTATGAAAACTTTAAAAGAAAAAAATGTGTTCTACTTCTCTGGGTCCTGTATTTCTTGGGGGTTTTTTGTTTTCTTAAATTAGAGGACAAAAGCCTCAGGAGAAGAAAAACAGTGGCAACATGTTCTTGAGAAAGAAGCTTAGTTATTAGGTGAAATCAATTATAATTGTGTTCCCTCAAACTGGGATTCTGGCCCTTTTGGTGCTTCTGAGGAAATTGTTCTGGATCACCTCGAGCCAAATTGTCGAAGTGTTACACATGGAGAGGTCCACTGAAGCCTGGGGCTGAGTTGATGAGGTGTCCTGGGGAATTTATTTGCTGTATTATGCGACAGTTTGGATTTTGAACTTTGTGCCAACAGATTTCTGAGAGTAGGGCAGCCATAATAACTTTTCGTGGGAGCTTATATTTTGAGAACTTAGAAGAAGCAGGCGGTGCTGTGGAAACTGGAGCATGTGGAGAGCTCTTGGAGGCCCCGTGGTTTGCTGGGGGCAGGGGCACCCTGCTGAATAAAAACTATTTAAGGAAACTCAGCGGGTTATAATGGGCTTAACTTTGTAAAGGTGTGAACGGGTGCAGTGCTGCTGGTTCTGGTGTGACCTCTGACAAGGGACACGAGCACAAGGCCTGGCTTGGTGGGCTCTTATTATTAATTTATTTGTCAGCGTGGACTTAAGACTAGAGGTCAGAAGTGACAGAAAACCATATCTTTTCTCAGCAGAAAAGATCCTCCCTCACTACACAACCAGCCCATATTCTCGGTTTGACCCTCAGGTTTTCCTCTTTCGTTGGCATCTTAAGGCTTTTAAAATTGCAGAGTAAAGTTCTCTGGGCCTGAGGGAATATTTTGTGGTGTTTGGAAAGTGTGGCCAGGTTTGAAGGTGCTCAGGCTGTGTGGAAACATGGCTGTGCTGCTGTAATCCTCTTTTATTGGATGTGGAGGCTTTTGCTGGAATCTGTTCAACTAGAAATGTGTTTACCCATCTTGGAAGGAATTGGCCATACTTGAATATTTCTTCCTCATTCTGCTTTTGCCTTCACTGAATTGTTTATTGCATGTGCCGCTGAGACCTGAGTTTTCACTGGGAAGTCTGTGGCAGGAAGAGGGAGAGAGGGAAATCCTGAGCATTAAGGAGGCACCATGGTGACTTCACTGCTGCATGGCTGTCAGTCCATATGTATCCAGCTTGTAGGGTTATTCTAAAGTCCTTAAATTCCTGATTTTACTGTGACATGCCAATTAAATCACGATTCCAAAATCACTTCTCTGAGGTCACTTGTATTTTCAGTGACAAAGTTGGTTAAAGCTGATTATTCCATAATGAAAAAACCCCATTGTTCTCCTTGTTGCAAGGGAAACCCAGCTCAAACCCCAATGTTTTGTTCACAAAAGAGGAGGATTTGGAAAAAACACTTGGCTTTCTTGCTAACAGCTAAAAATAGGCACTTCCAGCCTTACAGGGAATGTATTCCTGTGTGGCATTTGAGCAGGATTTGTGGGGGCGTGTGTCTGTCTGTGTGTGCCCGAGGGTGATGTTCTTGCAGTGTGTCCTGCACGTGTGTCCCCAGGTGTGTGACACTGTGGCATCAGGGCTGAGCTGCCACTTTTCCTGTCCCTGAGGTTGGGTTTGCAGCCTCTGGGCTCACAGGGCTCGAACAACGAAGGTCTTGTCTGTGAGAAAGAGGAAGGAAGCTCCTTGTCTGGTACTCCCAGTCTTTTCAAACTGAGGAGGGCTTTTTTTATCATCCTTTCAGGTTGGTCTCTGTACTGCATGTACAGCATTCATCTTCCTGAAATAGGCAATCACAGGATGGTTTGGGTTGGAAGGGACCTGAAAGATCATTTAGTTCCAAACCCCCTGCCATGGCAGGGTCATAAAATAATTTGTTTATGAAAGTCAGTCTCCGTGAGATAACTCTGAAAGGCACAGATGAGAGAATTTGTGACCTGACGCTGGTGATGATTTGATGAATTTCCCTGGGAAAGTGAATTTTCTTTTTGTCTCCTGGAGCATTACTTCTGTGACAGTGCAGTATTGTATTACTGACTGCTAAGGTTCCATGGCCAAAAATTACATGCTTTTCAATACCTTAATTATGAAATCAAGAAGTCAGAAATGTATTGCCTTCTTCTCATTCCAGCACTTCAGAGTACACTGGCAAGCACAAAAGGAATTTTTGAGCATAGTTCTTTTCTCAGAAGCTGATTGAAAAGATCATGCAGGGCAGAAAGTCCAAGTTAAACTATGTGCATTCGTGCCCAGATTTCTTGGATTTCTACTCCTGTCCTAAAACCACATTGTGCAAGTGGTCATGTTCTTGTTGGCCAAACATGAAATTTAGTTGCAAAGTTAGGAATTAGACTTGGTGACAACTACAGATTTTTCTGTAACCTGTCTGTGTTTGATGAGTGCAAATTGCAGTGCTGAGTGTCTTGCCTCTGCAAGAAATGTCTGGGAACTGCAGCTTACCTTCTAAGCTTTATTTTGTCATTTTTAAGTAATCAGAAGAGCTAAATTTAGCCAATCTAATTACTTTGCAGTATGTTTTAATATTTATTGCAGAACAGATGTTGTTGGGGGTGTATTATTATTCACGAGTCCTTGATGAAAAGCACTCCTAAATCTTCTGTAAAAGAAGTCTCTTCTCCTGCTCTGCACCTGTCAGCTCCAGTTTCAGGGGTTAATTTGACACTCCAAATGTGCATCTTTTTACTTCTACAGTGTGACTGCATGTTTTATTCTTAATTTACAAGTATGTGTAAGTGAAAGAGAATGTGGGAATGATACAGGCTGGGGAAATCTAAAACTAACATGGATGTGTCCTATGTATAAAGCAATTAAAACGGTGCCACACAAAGCTGCTTTTTATTTATAGCTCCTTAAGAGACTTTTTCTCGAAGGTACCAAGAGACTCCTCGCTGTGGTGCTGGCCAGAGCAAGCTTATAATTATAATTATAGCAGCTCTTGATGGACTTTGTGGGTAGTCAGGATTGCTCAGTTTCTCAAGAGGCAGCTCCTCTGGGAATGTGCTTTTGGATGAACCAGAGTGATGCTTCTCAGAGACGTTTTACACAAATAACTCCTGCTGCAAACCATTATTTTGGAGTAAGGCATCAACATTTATAGTATGAATGTTGCTAAGCTAGTACTAGTTCTGGTTTAATTTTAACCAGTTTTTTTTTTTCCTTTTTTAAAAGTGGGATGAAACAAAGCTGCAGTTCATAAAAGTAGTAGACTCTAAATTCCCAAAGCAGTTGCTGCTGCCTGCTCTTGGAAATGCTCATTAAATAAATCCTTGAGTAAAATTATTCAAATTATGTCCATTAAAGAAATTAATTTTTTAAGTAGCCTAGGTGTTCAAGTGATGCATAAACCATGACTTTTGCTCCGTGTGTCCATGGCTTCATTTTCTTGCAGCACAGTTTGGTTTTGAGTGGTCTGCTCAGGAGTGAGCAATCCTTGTACCATGAAAATCCCCTTATAAGCAGCTCAGTATGGTTGCCCCATTTGTCCCATTGAGAATTCATAGTGAGAGCTTAGCAGTTAAAAAAAAAAAAGTCATATATGCTCCTTAATATTGTCCTGTCTCGTTGTGTCTCGTGATTCTGACTGGTATTTTCATCTGGTTTCAGATTAACATTTCCTGCCTGTTGAAGTGCTCATGACCTCAGGAGTTTTGTTAGGAATTCTGCTGGAGTCCCATGCTCCTGGCTTTTATCTCTAAATAACTTTTTTTCCTTGCACTTCCAGTGGGCAGGTGAACAACCAGTGCAGGAGCAGTTCCCTGCTAATGCACATTTTTGTCACACGTCACACATGACAACAAAATACCTTTTGTTGGATTTATTCCTTCCTCAGCTTTTGTCTTGTGGGAAGCTGTGAACGGGTGCTGAAAGCATGCTTTGTGCTGCACTGATAATCTTAATAGACTGCTCATGCTGGAGTATGCCTTTCACCCTTGGATGATTTTGCAGCTGGTTTTTTTTGTAGTTTTAAATTATTTTGAAGCTTTTCTACAGCACTCTTTAGGCAAACTTCACAGTGTTTGCTTTCTGATTCCTTGAATTAACTTCCAAGTATAGTGGAACAGTTGCTGTAAAGTTTTTACACGGACCTTTCACATCAGTGAAACAGATTAGACAGAGATTATTCTGGTTTATAAATCATGACTGTATTCAAGTTGCATTGCTCTGGGATTATATCTGTTCTGTTTGGTGTGAAACAGAATTCACAGACTTCAAAATTCTTTCAGTGACATTAAATATTTCAATGTCCTGAAACAAGTGGATGGGTCTTCACCAGCTCCTCCTTAAGTTTCATTAAACATCATTCCTAAATTTGCTTTGTATTGGAGGAGCTGGTTCTTCTCGTGGTTTTGGGTGAGATTCAAGTTTCTGATCTCTCCAAGTGTGCATTGTTAAAAGAAATTTGACACAGACCAGTGCTGAAAGTGAAGACTTCAGGAGTGACATTTTAATTCATCATTTGTGTCAATTACCATTTTTGATCAGCTTCTGTTAGAAAAAATATGCCCTTCTCAGAAGTGCTCTAATGTGGAAAAGGTTTAGTCATTAAGTCCTGTGCAATTTCAAGCATTATAACTTAAAGTACAGTTACAAATATCTTAACTTTTTCAGTTTAAAACAAGTATTTTTGAGACTTTTGCTAAAGTTTAGTCTGATCCATAATTATTAGATATCAGATGCAAAGGACAGGATGTCACTCTGCCTTAGATATAGGCAGGTCATATTAGTCACATTTTTCTTATTTTTGCAAGTCAGATACATCATGTCCTAGTGATATTTACTCATCCTCACACATTTGAAATGATTTAAAAGTAAAGTTATTCAGCAGCTCATTATAAAAGGTTAGGAATTTGTTTCTTCCTTCTGCCTGGTCCTGTTGATAAATATTCTTACACTTGAGGGAGGGACAACATCCCAAAAGTCTCATCTGACTTTAGGAAGTCTTTTCTTACCCTGTTTATCTGGAGTTCTACCTTCCCCTCTTTACTATAAATGATTTTAGTAAAAGCTTCCTTTTCCTGGTATTTGTGCTCTGGAAAGGTTTATAGGTTTGTGTCCACTGGCTTTTTTTCTGCCCCGAGTGAACGTGCATCTTCTTCATCCCAAAAGAGAGGTCGAAGTTCACTCATTAAACTGGTCTGTCCTGACTGACTGCACCTGCTTTGGCATGAGAATATCAGCCTCCCAAGCAGTGAAAATACTGAATTTGCTGTGAGGAAGTAGTGAGCTCATTAAAGTGGTGAAAGAGACACCAGAATCCATCAGTCTTTTTGCACACAATTTTCCTTGGCTGGCAGTTCAGGAGCCAGCGAGTAACGAGGCTTGTGGTGATGGCAGGAGGTTGGTAAGAGTTGGATGCCACTAATTAAGCTGTTAAATCCTGTGTATTTTAGTTCCCTTCATAATTCTTTTAAAAATGTAAAATAGGGAGACTTCAGCTGTCTGACAGCAGCAGTCCTAACAGGATCAGGTTGTATGAGAATAAACAAATGGAAAACAGTTTAATTTAAATTATTTTGCATTGGATTCAAAGGTAAGAAGAAGATTTTCTTTTTGTTTTTGGAAGGATCCACATTGAACACAAGCATAGGGCTGGATGCTTATTTAGGCTTGAGAAGACAAAACAATATTGGAAGTGTAATTTCTGAATTTCACAATTTGGAGTAGAATTTGGATTGATGTAGAATTTAAGGCTCTGCATTGTCCTTGGTTGTTGTTGTTGGGTTTTTAAGTGATTTGGCAAGAGCAGGGTGAGAGTAAAGGTTTGGTTTTTGAAGAGCCATATCTGGGGACAAAGGTGTGTTTGAGTAACACAAGCTAGTACTGAATTTAGGAAATTAAAGTAGCATGTAAATATTTCAAAAGGAAGTAATTGCTCTCAAAGACAGTTGCTGTGCTTGGAAAAACACCTGAATTTTGATGCTGACCTTTCGTGGGGCTTTTAAACAGCTCATTTGGGTTTCCTCTTTTCCTGTTTCTGAGGTGTGGCTCTGTCCACCCAGAAGTGTGGCAGGAGCAAGGTCTGTGCTTCTGTTTGCACAGACTGCAGGGGCTGTAAATGGGAGCAGCTACAGCTCAACAGGGATAACCTGGGCTGGAAGGGACACAAAATGGCCCTCCTGGATGGAGGAGCTCACAAAAATGTGCCAAACTTCTGTTGGTTTTGAAGGCAGCTCAGTAGAATTAGTCTGTTGTGCCCCGGGGGGGCTATTCCACTTGTTGATTCAGCCTGAGAATCTGAAATCAAATCCCGTGGTTGTTTTTTTTCCACTTTTGATGTCTGAATATTTTAGTGAATCTAATGTGACACCCAGGGCAGACTTCTCCAAACACTTGGCTCTCCCAGAGCTCCTGAAGGCTCTCTTGATAAAATCATGTGCATGAGTGTGAGCAAACTGGAATCTGGCTGAATCTTGGGTGTGTGAGAATTGTCAGTTTTTCTTTAGGCTAGGAACTGTTAAGCAGAAGGATTCAACCGAAAAAATGAAGGTTTTGGCATTAATCCAGGATTGGTGTAACACAGTTGGGGAAGAATATTCTGGAGAAGGAACAGTCACAATGCAATCCTTATTTTTTATACTTTAACAAGATAAGGGATGATATTCTTCTGCACTCATTGTATCTCACTGCTGGAATTGGAAATTTTTTAAGAGCTGTTGCTTTATCTGTCAGTGTTCATCATTTGTTCATCAGTTGCAGGTCCAGTGCCACAGCACTAATTTTTACATAGATCTTACTTTTGTTGTTTGTTTAAAAGTTTCCAAATTCTCATTTTTGTCTTGCTTAATAATCTCACTGTCATTTCACACACTTTTTTTTTTTTTTAATTTCTATCCAGGCCCAAAATGTTCAGCACAGCAAGGACATGACTCTTGCCAGCAACCGCAGTCTGGCAGAAGGAAATCTCCTGTACCAGCCAAAGTTGGAGTCTCTGAAATCAAATTTGACTGAGAAATATCAAGAGCTGCAAGTTCTTTTTGAAGCATACCAGATAAAGAAAACAAAACTAGGTAGTACTGGCTGGTGACAATTATGATTTGCTGTTTTCTAAGTGAATGTAAATGTGCTGCCTGTTTGTTGTTTGTTTTTTGGTGTCTCATTTTTAGCTGTGAATTAGGGTACAAAGTGAGATGTCATTCTTGTGCTAAAATAGATCACACTTCTGATGATTTATTAAGTGACTGTCACATCTAGTAACAGATACTTTGGATTCTTCCTGTTACCTACCTGTTCTTGACCTACTCTTCTCTAAATTATCTACTTCATTTACCTTGCTGAAGAACAAAACACTTCGAATTTTCAGTGACTATTTATAAATCAAATGGCATATTGCATTTAACTTTCATACTGAATTATAGTGTACATTTGATACTGCACTTGCTGAAGTGCTTTCCATATTATAAATATATAATTGGAATTAAATTTCAGCTCTTAGCACTCTGACAGTATTCCTGAGCTTCATAATATATTTCTTCTTGTAACCATCCTGGGCAGAACTGCAGAGCCTGCTGGTTGTGCAGATGTGCCTTAGAGGTTGTTGTGTGTTTCAAAGTCACTCAGAGCCTGCTGTCATTTTCTGTCCTTCCTGTGCTTTGCAGACAGACAATCCAGTAATGCTTCCCTGGAGACCCTGCTGGCACTGCTGCAGGCAGAGGGGGCGAAGATTGAGGAAGACACAGAGGTAAGGACAGAACACCCCAATTCTGCCTCTTCCACCATTACCAGAACCTTCCGTGCCAATGGCTGCACTGCTGACTTGAGCATGGGACAGTCTTAAGAGTATGGTCTTGCCTCTGCTTTGAACTTCAGGGAACAGCTATTTGACTCCAGCAATTTTATTTCTTTTTTATCTGAGTAATTTTTTGCTCTTAACATCTTTGAAGTTCAAGAGAGAAAGTGCACCTTTTTAGAAAAGATAGGCAAACCTCTTAGTTCCTTGGCTTTGCCTTCAAACTTGTGGAGTTTAAAAATGTGGAATCTTTTTTTAATGGGGTTTGCCTGGTATATGTATTACTTCATAATAAATGTCAATTAGTAGCCTAATAAAAAAAACTGTGCCTGTGCTGGTTTTCCTCCAGTGTTTCTGGTGAAATATTCCATTGTGATTTCAATGTGTCTGTGCAGGTGCCAGGGGTCACCACTTGCTGTGGCACAAGTGCTTGTAGGGTGATCTGACTTCAGAATAGTGGGAATGTTTGGTTTTGTTTGCTGATTTGCATGCAGGCATTTTCTGTAATTAATCAGGAGTAAAAATTTTGCTTATTAGCCTCGAGTTGTGATTGTAAGAAGACATTCCCAGGACAAGCTGAATTTTATGATTTGATGTTTGTTCAGTTCTCAATTATTAAACATCATTTACCCAAAGCCACAAGTTAAGGGTGAGTCTTAAACCTGACTTAGCAATAATCTCTCTGCTGAGTCTCACAGAGTTCCCAGTGTTTCTGTTGGCATTCAAGCCAATTACTGAACTGTAATTCAGCTTAGCTGGCAATCTGGGAAGCTGCTGGACTTGGTTTGTTCCCATCTCTGATGATCAGGGGAATGCTCAGAGCGAGATTCAGATGTTTTTACTGCTGTTACTTCAGTATAAATTTATGCAAAAGTGATATTTAACTCAGTGCTTCTGAGTAATAGCTAACTCAAAGTTCTGCTCAGAATTCTTCAGTATGCCAGTCATCCTCCATATGCCAACTGGAAAATCACAGGCAAAATGATGCTATTTTTGGGATGTGAGCCATTTAAGATTCTGTTGCAGTAGGCTGCTTCCTAAGAGAATGTTCTGTATTTGACAGAATATGGCAGAAAAGTTCCTTGATGGTGAAATACCACTGGATTCCTTCATCGACGAGTACCAGAGCAAACGGAAACTGGCTCACCTGCGGCGGGTGAAGATCGAGAAGCTGCAGGAGATGGTGCTGAAGGGACAGAGACTAGCTCAGGCTCCGCCGCCGGCACAGCCGAGGCCGCCCGAGCCCACGCCCGCCCCTGCAGATCCCTACAAGGCGGATGCAACCCCTCCTCCCTCGGTGGTGCCCCGGCGGATCCCTCCTCCCCCGCCTCCCTCAGGCCCTGCAGGACGATTCCCCACTCCCTTCACTGCAGCCATGAGCTCAGGACCAGCTCTCTCTTACCCAGGTGCTCCCTACCCTCCTCTCCCGCCTCGGCCGGGAGCAGCTCAGCCCACGAGTCAGATGCCACAGCCAGGATACCCCGCCCAGTGTGTGCCACCTTATCCTCCACCTCTTCCCCAGAGACCACCTCGCCTTCCACCACACCCTGGCTTTATCCTCCAGTAAATATTTGGGTGCGCCTGACTTATGTATTGGTGCTTATATTTCCTTTTCCCCCATCAGAGACTTGCTGTAGGCAATGGGAAGCCTCTGTTCTTTGCACAATGGAGCACAAAGGCCAAGCTGTGGCACAGAGGTTTGCAATTGCTTTGCTAAATGTGGTGATGTTTGTTTGCAAAGGTCAGTGGTGACAAGGTTTCCCTAGGAAGGTGGTAAGGTCTAAATTCTGTGAATCCATCAATTTGGAGGGCACTCACAGTGGATTTGCTGAAGTTACAAACCGAGTCACGCTCTGAATTCCTTAGTGATGGAAATCAGCATCCTCCTGTGTTGTGGTGTATTCCCATGGCAGCTGGATGTGTGTGTGGCAAACAGGGAGCTGGTTGTGTCTCTGAGGAATTCTGTGTCCGTGACACTGCTGGGATGGTAACAACCACATCTGACTGCTGGGCAAGGGGTGTGCACAGGACCCCCCTGGGCATCCTTTTGCATCCAGGGCCAGGTGCACGACATTTTCAGAGCTCACTGAGCTGAAACTCCTGTCAGAACACCTTGGGGGGGTTTAAACAGGGAAAATGGCAAGAGTTTCATTTCTGCATTTCAGTTGTTACCTTAGACAGTATGTAATCAAAGTAGGCACTACTCCCACTCCTAAATAGCTTGATACCCTCAAAGTCCTGGTCTCTTGAAATTAAACTAAACTGTTTGTAGAGCCAGTTTAGGGTTTTATAGACACTTTACCAGGCATAAGACTCTTTCTAACGGTTGTTTTTTTTTCTTCTTTTCCACACCTTGGATACAGAAATGATTTTTTTACACAGGTGCTTAGCTTTTTGCTACCATGTGATTCCAGGAGTCTAGGCAGGGTATTTTCTTAATCAAATACTGGATTTTCACATGTAATTGCCCACTTGAATTTCCATGATTTCATTTTGTCCCTTAACTCCGTCTCTCGCTCAGCAGAACTATTTTTAACTTTGCCATTTAATTTAGTTTTGCAGTTTGGGGCATGTGTATCTATCTGGAATTTGCAGTTAGTGTTTCTCTGCAGGTAGGCAGAGAAGAAAAGCCTTTTGAGGTCCATGGTGGCTGTTTGCATCTTACAGAATCCCTTCTTGACTTACGCCCCTGGATGGGAGAGGCTTTTTAGGGCAGCTCACATTTCACTCTCCATGTGACTCTTGAAGCCTAAGGTGCAGACACATGCTGGTATTTTAATCCAGCACTGGGGGAGGCAAATTTTAACTTGTTTGCACAGAATGTGTCTGTGAATTTGTTATCAGTCCAGAATCTGTCAAAGCCCCTGGTTATTTCAGAGCCTTTTGGTATCATTGTCCCGGAATGCACTACATTGTTTGGAAGTTTGTACTACAAACATCAGTCAGAATAGAGTATCTGTTTTTCTTTTCTTTATGTAAGACCTGATTTGTCCCTTAATCATTTCCTCTGGAGTGTGGTGGCTAGCAAATACTAATCTGAAATTGAGCTAATAACAGGAAGCTCTCGATTCTGAACATATAAATATGGTCATTTTGTTTTGCCTTCTGCAGACAAAGGGCAGAAGGTTGGTCAGTGTTACTGGCATCTGAACCAATTCCCCAGTGTGAGTCTGGCAAGCTTTTATAGATGGGGGATTTTGTGAAGCAATGTGCATTGGATTTGTTTGCAAAGTGTGTTTTTTCTGTAATCTAGTGATGGTACAGGATGTGGTTGTTTTCTTTTTTTTTTCTAATAGTGTGATATCTTTTCTTGGTATTATTTTCTTACTGAAGCTTTGTATAAGCATGGTTAATTATGACTCGTTTCAAAGTAACTTTGCTGTGCTGTTAGTGCTGGTATTTGGATGGCAGCTGTTGTATCTGGATGCTAAACATGAGTCTGCTGTAGAAATGGTTTTGTGTCCTAGAAAGAATTAAAGTGGGTGGGGGCTACCAGGGTGGTGTCTGAATGCAGAAATTCATACTTTGAGCCTGCTACACAAAAACTCTAAAACACTCCCAAATCAGTTTTACTAAGATTTCGTAAAAACAACCAGGTATGTTTTACACTTATCAAGTGCCAACTTTTTTTCTGAGGGTTGAAAATCCTCAGAAGTGATGGGGGTGATGGATAAGTGTATTGTGAATTTGCACTGCATTTTATGTATCAGACTTTATTGGTATTAGTAGTCCAAAAATATTTTTACTACTTGTTAAATCTTCTGTCTTTTGGTAACTTTTGTGATAACAATGACCTTTCAGGGATACTTTATCTAAAAACAACCTCTTGTGCACACTAAATACAGACAAAGCTAATGCAATTTTTTTGTCTGAAAGCAAAACAATGCATTATTGCATATGCATGTGGCTGATGTGCCTTAGGATCACTACTTGTGATTGTAATTCTAGGATATTAGCATTTTTATCATTTGAATGGCCATTGCTTAACTCTAATTTAAGGGCTCTTAGAGAGCACTGACTTTTACAAAAAACTGACCCTCATACTTCAGAAAAAACAGCTGTATCTGCTATTTGTAAGCTTATAGTTGCCTTCACTGATGGGTAAGTTTGAACGTAGCTGATGTAACTAATGTGATGTTTCAGTTATTGCAAGCTCATAACTGAAGTCCAGCTGCTCATGGAAAACGTTTTGCCATTAATTTTGTGTGTGTGTGTGCACACAAACTGTAAATATTTACTTGACTGCTGGTGATGTTTAAGGGTAAAGGAGAAGAATGACTGTGGGAAGCTGTTCAATCCTTTCAGCAACAAACTTGATGAAACACTAACCTGGCAAGAGCTGTGTCAGTGCTTTCAACCTGTTGCCCTTCAACAGCTTCTCCTGTTCTGTTATAGCTAATAAATAAATTCTGCTCTGGCTAGGATGTTTAGAATTGTACTAATTTGCACTGTTTATAAGATAGTGAGATTAAAATGCCATAGGCAAGCTGAGACTCGAGAGGGGGTGGCTCATGATGCTTGCCAAAAAAAAAAAATTATATATATATATATAAAAAGGATTTTTGATGTCTGCTACAAATAGCATATACTTCCCCAAAGCAATTGGAGTGGAGAAAAATCCTTTCAATACAACGTGTAACACGGCTTTAGAGTGTTGGTAGCATTGGAAATGCTCTCCTTGGGCAGCTTTATTTGTGCCAGTCTTTTGTACACAGTTCTGTGAGCTGGGACTTGGGCTTGGGACTGACTGCAGCGAGCAGCTCTGACTGCTGGGTGGGTCTCACTGCACTCGGGGCTGCCTCCCAGAGAAGGTGGAGTCAGTTGTTCCAGCACGGCTGATCCAGACAGGTCCCCTCTGTTCCACTGGAGGGAACAGGAGCTGCTGTGGGACACCAGGAGGCAGCTGGTCAAGGTGACCATCCCCATTCCTGCCTCAACCTGCACAGCCTCAGTCTCCACCTCTCTTGGGACTTCTCTGCCCTCTCAAACTGGAATCATGGTGTAGATACAGCGTTCAAACCAACAATTCTTTCACCTTCATGTGGAGCTGTGTGGCAGACTTGGAGTTCAGAGGGGGCAGAGTCGTCCTGTGCCTGAACACTTCCTCTGTGTGATCCTGGACTGTCTTAATAAGGGGCAATTTTATATGCCCAGCAAGTTGTGAAACATACAGTGGAGTTGTTTGCATAATAAGTCTTTCTGTTATCTACTGTGTTCTGATTTTAAATAAAATAGCATATCTCTTGGTGTCCTGTCTCCTTGTGGCTCCGTGGTGCATTTATATTAATGATTTTCAACCCTAATGGTGTTTTTTTTCTGTAGGAACACAAACACAGTTGTAGGTGGATGTAGAACATAAAATTGCAAAATGCTTTAATTATTCATAGTAAATCTGTTGGCTGTGGTTTTAGTGCTGGATATAACGAGTCCATTTTGTATGGAGCTGATACAGGATGGGTTTGCTCACAGTAGATTTTCCATGTTGTAATCAGGGCAACGAAGTAGGTGGGCTGGCTGTCAGGTGAAGTCCCTTTGCTTTTGTTCTGATTTCCTACAATTAGCTAGTGGGAATGTTCAGAATCACCTGGGAAAGCTGAAGGGAGAAAGCCTTTTTTTTTTTTTTAAGAGAGGAAAATCTTACATTTCAGCCAAGTTAGGAGAAATGAGTCAACCAGAGTTATTTAGGAATATGAGTCAGAGGGCAGGAAAGACCTGATGTAATTTGGTGTGGTATCTGTTGCTTTAGTAGCTATGTGAACAGAAATCCTAGTGTGGAATAACTGATTAGGGAGGAAAATCCCTTTTTTAATTGTTTCTTGATCGGTTCTGTTTGTGGTGGCTGCAGAGATTGGATAACCTTCTGCAGAAAAGGGAGAGTGCAGATGAGGAAAACCTGCTGTGCTGACTCAGTGCAGGTGGGCGAGGGCAGGGGAAGGTGTTATGTAAAAGCTGCAGCTCTTCAGCTCGGCTCTTCTAAGAATTTCTGTGTTTTGTAGCTTGAAGAGCTGTGGAGCTCTAGCTGTGCCTGTTCCAGACCTGGGGTTCTTCCCTCTGCTTGGTGGCCCAGGAGGTTGTTCTGGCTGGGGTTGTTCCCAGTGCAAAGGAGATGTCACCCAGTAAGGTCAGACCTTGCCAGGGAGGGGACTCAGGTGGCACTCGGGTATTGGAAACAAAAAAGCAAAATGCCACAAAAAAAGAAGTTGTGTTGGGGACACACTGTGGTGTCCCTGTGGCCTTGGCTTGTCCCTTCCCTGCAGGTGGCTCTGCAGGTCCTTCCCTTGCCCTTGCTCCTGTAATTTGAGTCCCTTGGGTTGTACATTAATTGTCCCTCATGCCAGGCTTTTACAGGTTTGCCTCTTCACCTCTCAGACTTGGGCACTAGAAACTGGGCGTGTTGCTTGAGGGTTTTTGAGAGATTTTGGGTCTTGACTGAAGTTTCAGAGGTGCCTGCTGAAGCTGTGCCCCAGGACCTGAAGGAGGCTCTCAGCCTCACTCTCCATTTTTACCCCTACCTGCAGGACAAATCCCAGGCTGCTGAGGCTGGGAGATGTGCCAGTGCATACCCTGGGTCCTGCTGTAAGCTAAAAGCTGTTTTTTAAATACTGCTTATTATTTCCAAACCACTCAAAGGTGCTTTTTCTGCACTCCTGTAGGTGATGAGTAGGAATTATTTTTTCCTTCAAAGCTAAAAATGTTTCCTTCTCACCACATAATCCCACACCTTGCTACATGCACTTAGAACTGCACATTATTCTAGCAACCACTGCTTGGGATGGGCCAGTTTCTGAAGGGTTTGGTAGTCCTGAAGGGAGCCAGTCACAGAGGGTGGGGGGGTGACAAAGTGGCTCCAGTTCTCAGCACTGAAATGAGACCACCTGGCTAAGGAGAAAATGCTGGTTGTGGAGAAATGTGGAAATACCTTTTGGCCTGGGGTGTGTTGTCTCCCATGGTATGAAGGGAATACAGACCAGCTTCGTGTTGTTTTGATTTAAATTTGCATACCCATGAAGCATTTGTTAAATGATTTGATTAGCTGGTGTTTCTGCATTACCCCAGTCATTTTTGTGAGTGGGTCATTCAGGAAATACCATCTCTAAATACTGTGCTGCCCAAACTCACGTAATTCATGCCTGGTTGGGCGCAGCAGTAAAATAACTTTTCTTGCAAAGGAGTGGCTGCTTTTCGTGGCTTCAAGGGCTCTTAAAAACATACTTTTGCAGAAGTTTTGTGGTTTGGTTTCTTCACCTGGCTTCCTAGAGCCTGTACCAGCCTGTTTTCTATTTGAGTGCTTCATTTCAATGCACTTTGCCCCCCCAGTGACCTGACACTTGTGTTTTGCCAGCTTTGCTCTCTGCAGCTGCTTTGTGTGCTGGTGTTCAAACTAATCTGTGGTCACTGGAGGTTTGAGGGAACCAGAGGGTGGGCAGGGCAGGGCTGTGAGCTGCTTCAAGAAAAAATAAATTGTACTTTACTCACCTGGGTGGAAGAGAGCACAAGGTGGACAATTTCACAACTTGGTTATTTTCCACTGCTTCTCTTACAGGTATTGAGTAAAATTTGTTCTCAGGAGCACATAGAGTGAAATGTCTTCCTCTGTCCACAGCCACAATAATGGTATTTAAAAGTCATTAGCAAATTGGATCCTGCACAACAGGATGTCTTGATGGAGTCTCAAACCTTTGCAGACACACAGGTTTGTCATTCTGATACTTTCGTCAGCTACAAATAGCAAACACTTTCCAAAGAAGTATAGGACTGAAGAAAAAAAAAATTAGACTGGACGTAAGAATAATTTTTGTACAAAAATCAACTTAGATTACATTTCAAGTGGTTTATAGAGCTTGTTTTTATTTGTGCTTCTTCTTTTTGAGACTTGATTATGCTGGCCTGAATGGTTTTAAGTAAACCACAGTGTGACAGCAGTGGGGGTAAACAAGTTACATTTAGCCGCAGCATCAATCTCAAAGCCACGTTTTATTTTTGAATTCTTTAAATATAATGACTCCTTTAAGTAGGACTCTGGCTAGAGTTTAAAAGTTTGCATTCTTGTTTAATCAGTATTTCCGTGATGAAATGTGATGGTGTGAGTGCTTGGATGATGTCAGTCTCCCAGCAAATATATCTTTATCACTGTCTATAAATAGACCTTGAGCTACTGCAGAAAGCACTTCCTTGAGAGAAAAGGGCTCTGGAAGAAACGAAACTCAGCAGGGAGCTGGCCCCTGTCACTGCTGTGTCATTGCCACTTGATGTGACAGCAGCCACCCAAGGGACAGGGCTTAACCCTGGCCCAGGGCTCAGGAAAGGCTGAGCAGGGAATAAAGCTCCAGGCTGGAGTGATCCCAGCAGAACGTGCAGGATCAGAGCAGCTGCTTGCCTCACCCAGCAGCACCAGGACAGCACCAGAGCCCTTCTGGGGAATGCACTTTGGTCACACAACGAGCTGGGAAACGAGCACTGGCACTTGTGCCACTGCCCAGAAACCTGGACAGTTCTGGGATGTGGGACCTCAGCAACCTCAGCCATCATGAGACTGCTACGTACCTAAAATAAATAATGGAACACCTCATAAATGTGTTTACCTGAGATACAGCCACTTGTAATTCTTGTTAACTGCTTTACAGCCTCTTGGCAGTCACAGAGATGGAAAGCCCTGGGTTTTACTGTGGCTTTTATGAAGTTTGATTCTAATTGGGTCTGAGGGTAACAAGGGATGGGATGTAAATGTTGACTGAACATGACAAGTCACCACCTAAACTCAAGGCAGCTGTGGTCACCCTGTGGTGCTGAACTCTAAATGCTTCAGTCTTATCACCCATAAGATATTATGTATCATATACAGCTGCCTATTATATATATATAATCTATATTATATATAATAATATATGTGCGGTATCTATATAGTATGTACTAATATATAAATCACTTCTATTATCTATCATATATCGCTAATATAATTATATAAAAATATAATTATCTCTTATATATTAAATTTTATATATAGTGCATAACAGTATAGGTACATAAAATATGCAAAAATGCATATATATATATATANNNNTGCATATATATATATATATATAGGCACATGCAGAACCATAGATATATATGGCTACACATACCCAGAGAGAACTCTATATATATATATATTTATGTATATATTTATGCACATTTAGCTAAATTACTGACTCTCTCTCTGCCCCACAGCTCAAGTCCAGTTTCCTGCAACCAACCCTCTCATGGCCCTGGCCCTGTCATCAACCCCCTCCCCAACAACAAAGCAACACAAAAGTATTTTAAATATTGCTCCTTTAATATTCTACATCCTGGTAGTTGCTCCAAGGGAAGACACAGCTGACAGGATTTTGATTCTGCCCCCGCATCTCTCCACATCAGTAATTCCTTATTGCTGCAGACTTGTCTAGCCCCTGGCTCCCATAGGCCATGGTTAGATTTAATTCTGCTAATTATCTTAAATATAAAACATAATGCAACTGATCCCTTGACATTGCTGTAGTAATAAAAAATAGAAAAGGAAAAAAAATAAAAATGTTTGTATCCTTATTGCCAGTGTGTGTCAGTAACTGCTTTTCCCTAACAAAAGCCCTGCTCCATGTGCTGGGGAAGGTGAATGTTTCCCTTCCTGCTGAGGGCTGATCCTATGCCAAAATGAAGTGAAATATTCCTCAGGCTGGAGAAAGGGGAATTTTAAAAAATGGCTGCAAGAAAAGCCCACCAGTTTCCTACTGTAAAACCAGTTCACAGTTCTTGGAAAGGGTCTGAGCAGTACAGTAGAGCTACATTTACTGAAAACTTCTAGTGCTGATAAAGTCCTTAAAACAAACAAACAAACAAAAAAAAAAATAACCCAAACGAACCCCAAATTAAATTAAACCGGGAGAGCCGGTTGGCAGGTGAGAAGGAGGAGGAAGAGAAGAAGGAAAAGGAGAAGAAGGAAGAGAAGAAGAAGAAGGAAAAGGAGGAGGAAAAGAAGGAAAAGGAGAAGGAGGAGAAGGGAAAGGAGAAGAAGGAAAAGGAGGAGAGCACTCAGCTGTGCCCGGGGAGCGCAGGAGCCCTGCCACTCTACAGTTCAGAAAAAAGGAAAACAAAAAATCTATTCCTTAAAAAACATCCAGTCTGGGACTGTTTGCAGGCCGGGCGCTGAGGAGACCCCGCGTGGGAAGGCACAGCAGCGCGAAGGCAACGTTGATGTGTGGGGCTGGGGCTCGCTAGGGCTGCAATGAGAAGGGGACAAAGCCAAGGTCAGAATTGATGCCCTGAACACCCCCCCAGCCCAGTGTGCACCCCCAGGCGGGCCCCACCTCTCCCAGGCCGGGTTTCTGGGCAATTGGGGGTTTCTTGAGGATCCCTCGTCGCGGTGCTGGCGCTGGCCTGGCCTCCCCATCCTCTGCTGTGTCCTCACAGCCCCCGGCCAGGACGTAGTGCTGCTTCCTCAGCTCGCCCAGACGAACCCGCTCGCCCTCCAGCCGCTTCTCCAGCTCCAGCACCTTCACCTGCACCCAAAAATCAGCCTGGTACCTGTGCTGGGGGCAGAGGGACCCCCAGTGCGAGGCTGGGTCTGATCCACCTCAGGGCTGTACCTGTGTTTCCATCTCTTCCTTCTTCAGCTTGATGAGGGACATGCCTGAGAAGTCCATGGTGTCTGTGGAGGAAAGCAGGGCCCCTGCTGAGTGCAGCCCTCACAGAGGATCCTCACCCTCACAAAGCAGAGTGGGATGGACACTTTGGGGTGTGCACCAGACCAGAAAGGGATTTGGGCTGGGTTTTTCCACCTTTTCCTTGGGAAAAAATCTCACCTTTCTCCTCTATCTGCTCTTGCCCTGACTTGGTGGAAGCCACCACATTTGCTGCCATCTCGTTGACGTTGCGTGAGCATTCCTGGAGCCTGGCCAGGTTCCTGCTGCTCTTCTCAGCCTTCACCTGCAAGGAGCACAGGAATGGCTGAGGGTGCCCATCACAACCCCCCCATGGAGCTCCAGGGAGCCCCAGGCAGAGGCAAAGAGCTTTTGGGCATGAAAACCTGGGAGTGGAAAGAATGGATGGACAGATGGGAAGGTTTATCCTCAGTGATCCCATCATGGCCAGACAAGGTGATTCCTGCAAAGCCCTTCAGCCCCAGGGCACCAAACCAGCTCTGCTCCCACCTGAGCCATGTGCTCATTGAAGACACAGCTCTGGCTTTTTAACCATGCTCTTAATTTTAAACCCATCTGGTGTAAAAATCCCTATGGAACCACCCCCCACACCCGCACCTTTGTGTGCTCACTGAACCTCCACCCCTCACTTCCACCCACACCAACTGGAAAAGTGGCAAGGACCAAAGTCCACCATCCTCAATTCCAGCTCCTGCAGCTGCTTTTCTGAATTTCTTGTTAGTTATTAACATTTTCTTTACATAACCAGCTTGACAGGAGGGAGACAGGAGGTTTTACTCATCTTCATTTCCAAGGCAAGCCTCAGGTGTGGGAATATTAACACATGCATTAAAATCACAGGCTGGAAAATAGCAAGAGCTTCCTTCTCCCTGCACTGGGAGGCTGCAGGATTGTCAGAGAGGATGGGAACACTGTGGGACAGAATGAGGAGATACCCAAGGGACCCAGCTAGGACACCCACCTTGGAGGCAGCCACCAGCTGGGCTGTGCTGGCAGCGATTTCGTGGGAGCAGACGATCAGCTCCTCGTATTTCCCTGTGTGCAGGACAACCCTGTCTGCAGACTCCCTGCAGTGGGGGTCAAAAGGAGATTGTGTCAGACACAACAGAGCAAGTGCAGATTATTTATCTCCTGCTAATACCCTCAGAAAGCAGCAGCTGGATCCAGCAGCTTTGTAATTACAGAATCATGGAATTGTTATAGTCGGAAAAGTTCTCCAAGATCTTTGAGTCTAGTTGTTATTAAAGCTCATGCACAAAGCAATTATTCAAAGCCATGATCCAGGCGATTTGGACAGAGGCAGGATTTTGTTTTCATAATGAATGAGATTTTTAAAGCTTTGCTCAAAAACTCCCCTGTATTTCCTGTACTGGCATAGAGAACACCCTGCCCCATTTCCAACCAGCCATCCACAACCACCTGAGCAGGAACCAGGACAGGGAGGATTTAATTTCACATTTTGCAGACAGGGAGGAACTGCCATCCCCAGCTGGGTGACTGTATGGTCCAACCCAGGCTACGATTCCACGAGGCACTAGCAATGAACCAAACTGAGGGTCCATAAAAAGCCAGCAAAGCTCTCCATAGGGAGCCAGCAATGATGCTCGATGACATCTCAGCAGTGGGAATTTTGGATGATGGGGTGACAGGGAAGCCCTGGGTGCAGCCCATGGAGCTGTGTCCAGGGGAAGCTCCCAGCCTGGGGGTACCTACACGAGCTGTGTGGCTCCCCAGCCCACGGCCTTGGAGGCAGAGATCAGCCCTTCGGTCCAGCGTGAGTTCTTGGCATAAAACTCCTGAGTTGTTGCTGCCCCCTGTTGTTGTGAGAATATTATGGCCTGGATTAACTTGTGTCTAATATACAACAATATATAAATCCGTATTAAATATCTATATAAAGTGTAACAATATATAAATTAATACATAAAGCCAAAAATCAAGGGAGTGACAGCACTCCTGTGCTCTTCATGCTGCTCTTACTGACCTGTTTAAATAATTATCAAAGAAAACATCAGAGTCCCAAGCCTACAGATTTGAGCTGGGTTTGGTTTAAAACACACAAGTTTGGGCTGTCATCTTTAGATGGACAAGGCTTTGCAAGGGTGACAGTGATTTGTGCAAGAGAGCACAGGGATGAGCAGCTCATCTCCAGCAACTGGGACTACCAGAGTGCTGCCAACAGGGGAAACCATGAAATCCAGAGTGTTTCTGCAGTTTGGGGGAAATTCTTCTGTATTTCATGTCAGTACAAAGAGATGAGTGTAAGGACTTACCCGGCCACTTTCCACTATCTCCTTCTGTAGGTTCGTAGATGTTGTTACAAGAAGTCTGATAGCCTGGAATGAAGGAAAACAGGTTTTGGGGTTTGATGGGGGTCTTACAGAGGAGGATTGATGCTGCTGTTGGTGAGAGGCTACCAGTTTTGTGCACCCCAGATGGGTTTCTGCAGCACTGACCTTCATTAGAGCCGTGCAGGAGTTCAGAATCCTGGAGGGAAGCAAGAGAAAAGTGTTCAGCATCCAGGGAAACTGTGGCCTCAGAAAATGAGGCTTTTTTCAAGATCAGCCAGCCTGTTTTGGAGCAGAGCACACCCCAGCAGTGCACAGACCTGCCACACGTCCCTCCCCAAATCTCACCGCTCATTCACTTCCAGCTTAACCCCAGAGCTCTCATTCCTGGCCTGGCTCATCATCTCCTGTTGGGAAACACAAGAGGAAGGGCTGGATGCCATGGTGGGGTGAGAAAGGTGGAGAAAGGATGGACACTCTGCCACCCCAAGGCCCCGGAATGGCCCATCCTGCAGCTCTGCCTCACCTCTATCCTCCTGACAGCATCCTCAATCGCCTCTGAGGTGGAGGCCATCTCCTTCTCAACCATGTCCCCCAGCTCCTCCTGCTTGATGTCCAGGCTCTTGGGTCGCAGCTCCTGCCAGAGGAGGCAGCAGGTATGAGCAGGTTTTAAGCAGAGAAACAGAAGGGAATATTCTTAAGGAATAACTACAAACCAAGATATCCAATTCCTTCCCACCCCTGCCAAATAATGAAAGCTGCAGGAGCAGCATTCTGCAGCCTGCCAAGGTGAAGGTACATGTGCCACCAACTTGAAGCAAACATGGCACAGGGACCTCAGAGGTAAGTAATGCCCAAATCAAGGTGATAAAACTCCATCACAGGAGCAGTTTTTGCTCCAGAAGGCTCTGGAGAGCTAAACAGTGGTGTAAAGAAAAAGACTAATAGGGCCTTCACGAGGAGAAATATATGAAAGATGGGAAGCTTCCTTCCACAGAGGTTACTGAGCTGAAAGACTTCAGCTGATCTGAGGGTGACCACCTCTGTGCACCACCAGGAAGAGTCTCAGTGCTTGGAAGATGAGATGGCTCAAGGAAAGCATCAGAACTTGTGGGTATGGGGGACAAACCACCCCAAAGTGTTCCCTGGGACCCACAAGTTGGAAGGTGGTTGTGCTGGGCTCCATCTCCTACCTGGGCCAGCTGCAGGACCCCTCTCAGTGCCCCTCGTACGTCCCCCAGCTCGGCACTGCCCAGTCTCTGCCTGTCCTTCAGCTTGTCCAGGTACTCCAGGCTCCGCTGGCCACACTCCCGGCATGTCTCTGTCAGCCCTGCAGAGAGCACAGCTTGGTGCCAGCCCTGGCTGGGCAAGGGGTCCCTTCCTCCCAGCCCTGCCCACCCTCATCTTCCTCCCCCCCTCACCCACAGCAGCATCTAGCAAATATCTTCTAGATTACTCATGCGTTTCCAGGAGCAACATGGCCCAGGGAGAGGCACTAGAGGGCAGGGAATGTTGGGAATGGGAGCATGGGGAAAGTGCTGTCCTTGGCAAAATCTGTCCCTGGCAGAGGGGACTTTGGCATGGCCTCCCTAAAGAAAATGCCCATGAGAAAAATCCCCCCCAACATCCCCTGCATTCCTGCACTCACGGTCAGCATGGTCCGTGGGGGCCAGGTGGGACGTGGCACTGCCATTGACGATGGTGTCAGCAGTCAGGTGTGCAAAGAGGGCCAGAGCCCCCACCAGCCCTGCAGCATCTGCCAGACACAGCACAGCCTCAGGAGCTGCCAGCCCAGGGCACTCCCTGCCAGGTCCTGGGGGCTGCAGTTCATCCTTGAAAGCACTCAATGATCAGAGATGTTGGGTTTGACCCCTCCAGCTTGAAGGAGCACACAGGAACCCCCCAGCCCTGCCTGTGTCCCTTTGTCACCAGGGCACTGCTGCCTGCTGGTGGCCCTGGAGCCACCAGGGGCTGCTGGATGTATGGAAACACGAGCAAGCTGGGAGCAATGCCAGTCCCCAGCCCCAGGTACCTGCCATGGAGGCCACGTACTGCGCGTGCCCCTTCTCCAAGGTATCAGTGGACTCCAGCGCTGCCTGTGCCCGGGTCAGCAGGTAATCTGCAAGGAATTTCATTTCATTTCATTTCCTTAGCATGGCCAGGCTGGTGGGTGTCTGCATCAGTGCTGACTCCACAAGGCACCACTGAGTGCAAGTGTATCCCTGGCTGGGGAACGGCACTAAAATCTGAGCAAAATAGTGCTGAAGATGAGAGCTAAAAATTCATCCTGGGAAGTCCAACCCCAACTGCCTCAGGCACGATGGAAAAAATGCCATGGGAGAGCTGAGATGTAACATTATCTGTCCAGGACGGATAAGGAACAGTGTGTTTCAGCCCCCTGGGTGAGCAGGACACACCTGGGGAGCTGGTGCAGCGGAGGTGCAGGGGGTCATCCAGCTTGGCCATGGCATCACAGAGGATGTCCTGGGCTTCTCTCACCGTCTCCTGCAGGACTCCAAACTGATCCTCCAGCAGCTTCTGCTGCAGGCTCTGCTCCTGGTTGCTCTGTGAGGCAGGAGGAACAGGTGAGTGGCACAGCATCCCCATCAGCAGCATATCCCTCGAGAGCCCCTTTCCAGGATTACACCCAGCTGTAATGACTGCTGGTGCAAGTGATACACACTGGCTGCATTGGCTGGCACCCCCCAAACATTTCACCCCCTGGGCTCTTCACACAGCACTGTACCTTCTCCAGGAGCCTGCCCTGGAGCTCTCTGATCTCCCTCGTAGCCTTGTCTGCCTCATGGCTCAGCTGCAGCTCCTTCTCCTCGATGAGGCCCCGTGTGGACAGCAGCTCACACTCCTTCTCGCTCACCGACCGCCTCAGCACCTCCTTCTCAGCGTGCAGAGCATCCACCTGGGCACTGAGCTCCACACCTGCCTGTCACAGGGGGCCAGGACACCTTGTCACTCCCCTGTCACTGCTGGCAGCCCGACAGACACTTGGGGTGGAGCTCTGGACATGCCCAACTTGTGACACTGCTGGGCTGGGCCCATGCTCAGCCCTGTGGCAGCTCCTTGGGCTGCTGCTGAAGCTGTGGCCCAGCAGTGGTGGCAGGTCCATCACCCTGTGACAGGGTTTGATGGGCCCTGGGCTCGTGCTGTCCCCCCCAGCCCCCTGTACCTGCTTGGCGTGGCTGAGCGAGCGCTGTGCCTGCTCCAGCTCCTCCCGACGGGCGTCCAGCTCCTGCCTCAGCTGCTCCATCTGCACGCTCTGGTCCTCCAGCTGTGCCCACACACCGTGCCCAGGGATCAGCCCCTGCCACGCCCCAGCCCCACTCCACACCGGGAGGGAGGGAATGAATCCAGCCAGGTTTTGCAGGGAGGGGGTTTTGGGGTCTTGGGCAGGGGGAATCTCCTGGAATGGCTCATTTTCCCACACCAGGGATTTTGGGAGCAGCCCCCATCTTGAGCCCCAGAGAACAAAAGCATTCAAACCCATCGATCTGCATTGTAGCATTTTCTTGGGGGAAGAAAAGGCAGATTTGGGCAACAGGGAATGAATCATACATTAACACCTTCCTGAGGGCCCAACAGCAACAACCACCCCTTTCCCTTGCTCCCAAACTGCATTTCCCAGGCTGGGGAGGGCTCAGTGCTGGCAGGGAAGGATCCAGAGCTCACCTTCATCTCAGCCTCTCGCTTGACCTGCTCCACCTGAAATGCCAGCTGCTCCTTGACACGTGCCACCTCCTCCTGGCTCTGCTGTGTGACCGTCAGCTGCTTGGCGGTGTCAGCATTCTGTGGGGGGACACAGGGCTCACCTGGCGTTCCAAGGGGGACCCTCACTGTCCCCACACTTATTCCAACCAAATTCTAGCTCAGAGAATAAATCCCAGATGCCTTTCTCACAGCATCCAAAGTGCTGGCTCCCAGATTCAAGGGGTGCCCTCTGCCTGGTGCTCAGAGGGCGACGGGAGCAATACAGGGAGACTGGGCAGGCATGAGCCACACCAGTGGTGGCAGAGGGAAAAAGGGACAAAAGCAGAATCAAAACACCCAAAGCAAAAAATAAACAGGTGAGTGGCACAGCTGAGACACAGGATCCTCATCACCAGCATATCCCTAGAGAGCCCCTTTCCAGGACTGGATCCCATGACTGCTGGTACAAGTGATATCCCACCAGATACACTGGCCACAGAAACCAGCAGAAACAACCAAACAACAGCAAAACACCCCAAAAAACAACAAGAAAAAGACACAAAGGGACCATGATGGAAGAAGAAAAGAGTGCTTAGCTCTGCCCTGCATACCCCAACCCCAAAAGGGAGGCATTCAACTCCCGGACACTGCCCTCAGTGTCAGTCCCTGCCTGCAGAGGCAGCAATTACCTTCCTCAGGAGCTCGGCGTGGGTGTTGATGAGCTCGCTGTGCTTCTCCTTCAGCTTCGTGTAGCGGATCTCAGTGGCATTGGCTTTCTCTGCAGGGGTGAGAGACCCTCAGTGAGCACAGTGAGGGCAGCCCACGGGCCCTGGGCACCACAGGACACCCCAGGGCACCTACTCTCAGCCTCGGCACAGAGTCGCTGTGACCTGTCACTGTCCTGCTTCACCCTCTGCAGCCTCTCCAGCTCATCCCGCAGCTGCTCGTTGTCCACCAGCGCCTTCTGCTTCTGCTTGCGCTGCTCCTCCACTTCTCCCTCCAGGCTGTTCACCTGTGCCTTGAGCTGGGTGATGTAGCGCTGTGCCTGCAGGAGTCATCGGGCACTGGGGGACAGCTCTGCCCTCCCCAATACCCCCACCCAGGCGCCCCGCTGCAATTTGGGCAAAGCAGCCATGGGATGCACAAGACAGCTCTCCCCTTTACCCCTGCAGTCACTCTGTCCGTGTTAGTAACATCAGGACAGCAAGGAACAGGTCTCACATGCCTCCACCCCGTCAGGAATCACATCCTGGCACTGGGAGAGGTCCCAAAATACTGGATGCTAGGACCCCACTCCTGCTGCATCCCTTCAGGGTTTCCACAACATGACACCAAACCTCACCCCATTCTCCCACCCCAGCCAGGCTTTACCTCCAGTTTAATCTTTTCCATCTCTGCACGGAGCATTTCCACCTCCTTCTTCAGGCTCTCAATCTGTGCATCCCTGTGGGCAAAGACATGTTGGTCCCACGTGGCAGCAGCCACTGGCCCCTGCTGGCCCCCCCATACCTGTCGTCCCAAACGCCGTTGGGCGGCCCAAAGGTTTGCTCAAACAGATCCGAGGTGATCTGGGGAGGACAGAGGGTGCTGAGCTGAGCCAGGACACGGGAGCCTGCCCCCCATCCCAGCCCCAGGTCCCCACCTGTGGCTCCATGGTGGAAGTTGTGCTGATCTCAATGAGGTTCTCTGGCTCCTCATCCTCAGGGGCTTCCTCGGGGATGACAACCACGGGCTTCACGTGCTCAGCCAGCGCTGACGCCCGCAGGAAGTTTGGGGGGCTCTGTAGGGACAAGAAGTTATTGCAGCCTTGCAGGGGGTTCAGGAACTGCAGCAGGCAGAGGGGAGGGAGGCAGAGGGTCCCTCTGCAGGGTCCCCAGACCCCAAACCCATCCAAGGGGGCACCCACAAGCTCTCCAGAGCACCACACCAAATCCTGCCATACCTCTGGCAGCCGAGGGATCTGGATGAGCCGCTTGAAATACAGCATGTCAGATGCCTTCTTAAAGAAGTTTTTAAGGCTGGAAAGAAGGGAAAGACAGAGGAGAAATGAGAGAGGGCTTGGAAGGAGGGAGGGGACCCCACCTGGGCCCTGGGTACCTGCGAAACTGCTCGTGGAAGCGGTCCCGGTGGCCCTGCAGGGTGTCAGCCGGCAGACCTGGGTGAGGAGGGACAGCTGTGACTGATCTAGGGCTGCACATGTGTTCACATGCACCCAGACCCCTCCACTGCAAAAGACAGCAGGGTAAAAGCCAGGAGGGAGTGGGATGCGAGGAGTCAGGATGGGAGGGGGGTGTTCCCATCCCCAGCACAGGGATCAGGGATGCGACACAGGGAGATGCGGGTGTGGGAACTCCAAAATACCCACACGAGGCTGCTGGCACTGTGCTGCTCAGTGATCCCATGCAAGGGGCTGGCAAGCCAGGGCACGTGGGCGTGAATTAATCAAGAACAAGTCCTTTTATTCCTTAATCAAGAACAAGTCCTTCTAATTCCTTTATCTGGAATGTCTGTGTGGGATGAAGCAGGCCCCTGGAGCCCAGCTGGGATATAGGGACACGACGACGGATGCCGCAATCCGCACCAGCCTCATCCACAGATCCAAAGCCCACCCTGGGCAAACACCAGCAGGGAGCACATCCCCAGGACTCACAGGAGTGCAGCTTGAACATTAACTTGACGGAGTAGTGGTAGAGGTGGCTGCAGTCCTGGATGACCTGGATGAGGGGGGCCAGGCGGCACTGCACTGCCGACATCTGCGACACGGCCATCGAGGTGTTGAGCTGCCTGAAAACTGAGGGGAGCTGTGTTTGCAGAGCTGCCTGTGCCCGGCCAGGCTGCTTGATCATTAACCACGGCGGATGTGGGCCACGGGGAAACACCAGAGCTGCTGCCCTGAGCTGAGAACAACCCCACTCTGAGCAGCAAAATCACCCACAGGGACCATGCTGGCAGAGGGAATGGGTGCTCAGCTCTGCCATGGATATCCCAACCTCAAAAAGGAGGGATTTAACTCTCAAGGTGCTGCTGCTCAACACAGCTGGGGAAAGTGAGAGGTTTTGCTCCACTCTATTTAATCATGCAAGGATCTGGGAGAGGATCCCAGGGCAGGGGACGAGCCTGGCGGCACCGCAGCCTCGCCTGCCCCTGCTCAGATACAGATCCCTTCCCTTGGCAGGGATCCAGGCAGCATATCCACCCTGGCTTCTTCCCCGCTCAGCTTTAAAGTATTTATGAATATAAATTCTCTGTATAACTGGGTCAGGAGGAGAAGCAGGAGGCTGCTGGGAGTCGGGAGCATGGTATCTCCCGCTGTGCCCTGTTTTCCAGGGCAGTTCCATGTTCCTGACTGTCGGCAGAGGAAGAATCTGCCACCTCTCTAAGCCATCTAAAAATTCCTAAGGAGGTGAGAGACATGAGCAGGGGCGTCCAGCCCTCCCTGGAGGCATTTCAACGAGGGGAAATGAGTCTTTAAGAAGAAGTACAGCCCCATCCTCTGCTTCAGAGGGACAGAAGGCATTTGTGTAATGCATATGATTAATGTGGTTGTACAAAAAAGAAATAAAAACGTATTTCAAGAGCAGCTCTGCTCTGAAAATAACACTCTGCCTTGCTCAGGTGGGTTCAAAGCAGCCACAAGCTCTAAATATTTTCCTACAACTGCCGCTACAGAGCCTCAACAGGGGAATCCAGCTCAGAAATCTCATGGGAGGAGGAGGAGGGACCTGAGCCTCCAACCTCGGCCTCCCGGAACTCCATTCCCGACCAAAGAGCGAAACTATTGCTCAAGAGCCCCGGGGCGAGTGGGAGGGACCTGCCCCTGCTGCCTCCTCACCTGACTCCGACAGCTTCAGCTCACAGTCCAGGTAGTCAAACAGCTCAACCGTCAGCTGGAAGCTGCCAAAACAAACCAAAACTCCATCACTTGACAGCAGAGACATCTTTGCTCCAGCTACTCATGTTCATTGATGGCAAAGGCTCTGACTGACAAGAATTTGGGTTTTTCTCCCTGCATTTACACCCCACAGTGCTCTGTGGGTGCAGGAGAAATCAGACACCATCCAAACAATTTACAAAATCCCGGTGACTGCCCCATCCTGAGTGGTTTTGTCAGCAGGACACTGCCAGCTGGGGGTCATGGAGCTGGTGACCACACCCTGGGCACTGGGCCCCACCAGGACACTCACATGTTGTTCACATCTGTCCCTGCAGTCTTTTCCAGCACCTCATCCGACACTTCGAGGCCTGGGGGGAATTCGGGATGCTTTGGAAAAGGAAGGAAAAAGCCATCAGTTGCTGCTAATATTCTTGCTGGCATGGCACATCCCCTTGGTCTGGTGGTGTGGAGGGGGCAGAGGGTCTCACCTTGACATGGAAGGAGATCTTGGTGAGCAGAAGCCGTGTGTAGATGCTCACCAGCTGCCCATACCTGTCGTGCAAATGGCCCTGCAGAGACACGAGGGCAGACACGGGGAATGCAGAGTGATGTAACCAGATCCAGCAGATCCCACACGAGCCAGTGACCTGCACCAGCCCTGTGGCTCCACCATGCACACAACCATCACCCAAACAGACAGCAGGTTATTTCAGGTAGGGCTTCACCCTCTCTGTGCCCACCGTGTTTCTCAGAAACCATCTCCAAACCCCTTGGGAGGCACAAACCTCCACTCTGCCCCACTCACCCACAGGTCCCCTGTCTCTCGGATGTTGCTGCGGTACCTCTGGCAGTCCTGGAGAACCTGGAGACAAAAAAGGGAAGGATGTGACACAGTGGGGCTGGCTATCTGCCCTCATGCTGGGGAAGAGGAGGGATCCAGCCCCTTACACCATTCCAGCTCTGGGAAAAGTTCCAGCCTTCTCTTGGCACCCAAAGGTCAGGGATTTGCACGGGGAAGTTTCAAAGATGCGAGACAACAGAGTGCCCCACAGCCTGGGAAAGGCGGCTGGGGTAGGAAAGGGATCCCATTCCTTCACTGCCAGAAATTCCCCCTGCCAGTGAAGCAGCAGGGATGTTGCAGAGGGGACACTCACATTGGGGTGACCATCACGCAGGACCTTGTGCAGGACATGGCAGAACTTCCAGCTGAGGATGGCACTGCTGGGCAGGGGCAGCCCGATGGCATAGGACCAGAAGGTGAACGCTCCCTTCTCGTGGTGTGTCCCCAGGATGATCCCTTCCAGTGCAGTCAAGGCCAACAGGATACACACAGAGCAGGGGACAGGCTAGGCTGGGGATTGTTCATGTTTAACTTTGAAAAAGGGACACTGGGTGCCCCATGAGCACAGGGATCACCAGCACAATTCTGCACCCCTAAATAAAACCCAAAGGTAAGATCCCTATTTGTCATTTTTGGGTGCACCTCCCCCTGCTGAGGGCACACTGGGTCCCTCTGCATTTTACTGCCAAAGAAATGCAACTTTATTGCACTGCTCACTCATCTGCCTTTTCACTGATGGATTAACCCTTGTGATGCCAGCCCCCAACCAAGCTCTGCATGGATCTTTGTCTCCCCAATCTCCTGTGGCTCCAGCATGAGCGGCTGACACCCCCACACCCCAAACTCCTCCATGCTGTCCTGGGAGCCAAGGGAAAGGATACGACGGGCATGTTTCTCCTTCACTGGTGCTTCCTGTGTGTTAATGGCTTTGCTGATGCTGATGGCCTGCAAGAGGAGGGGACAGTGGCTGTTAGACATGGTGTCACTCCCATGGCTACCCCGAAGTGCAGTGCTGGTGCTTTTGGGGAATACCCTGAATTTTAGAGCACATTTGTCACCTCAAAGTCATTTGTAACAGATCAGAGTAGGCCTTTTTACCCACAAACAAAACATCCATTAAACCCCCCATCCTCAGCAGGATCTGTCAGGATCTGACCACTGCTGCTAGTGCTCCTGGCTATCCCTGTCCCAGGAAACCAATTTTTGCATTTTTGCAGCCTGAACTCAGCGCAGTGCCCGGGGAACATTAAAGCACAACAGTGAGATGCCAAATTCCAGGGTTGTTTGTGTAATCACAAGGAGCCTTTGAACCACGGGGGAGTGGTTTGGGTTCTTCTGAGGATGTTGCTGCATGCAAACAGCATGTGGGGAAAAGCAGCCCCCAAGCAAGGAGGGAGTGGCGGCCTCAATGCCCATCTTGATGGAGCAAAAATCCATAGCAATGTGATTATCAGAGGAGGATTATCTATATTTTGATGTGGTTGATCACAGCACACTTTAAATTAGGAATTTATTCCAAAAGATGACCCCAGACTGGGGTTGGTTGCATCTCCCACATGTTGATGGGCTGCAAATCCAAGTTGCTGTGTTTGATGAAGATCTTCCTCCTCGTCCTCAGACTCAACTGAGCTGCTTCACCCTCGCAGCAGTGCTTGGGCTGTGCCTGTGTCCATGAGTCCTCTGTCACCAGCAGAGGAAAAAGATCCCAGCTGGGAAGGCAGGAAGCAGCTCTGTTGCCAGCACTTGTGCCGGAAGAGGAACTCGGTCCCTCCCTGCAGCTCCACAGCCTTAAAACCTTATAAAAATCCTATCTACCTGCACCTGCTTCCACATGGCTGCTTGTCCAGGGACACCTCTGAAATGAGGTGCTTTCCTGTAGGAGAAGGAACCTGATGCCGAGTTATCGAGTGCTCCTGACTTATGCAGGAGGAACCCAACACCAAAGGGGCAATGTCAAAGGTGTCCATGCACCAAAACCAACCCAAAAGAGCTACCCACGAACTGACCATGACAGCAACAAAACTGAATCATCCCAAAGAGTGAACCTGCCCCAAAAGGGGAGCCCAGTTGCTGGGGGTAGGGTCTGGCTTTTCCTTTCCTGCACTGGGAGAGTCCCGGTGTTACCTCGCCATGTGGGGCCGTAAAGCAGCAGTGGAGTTAAGCCGGTGACTTGCTGTAATCCTCTTATCCCCAAAGGTTAACGAGCCTGGAGTGCCCGGGAACAGGCACTTGCAGCACAGCTGCCTCTCCCAAAGTGCCTTCACAGTCACCCAAAAGCCTGGAGCTGGCAGAGGCTGTGCCCTTGATGGCAGCTTGGCCAGAGATGTGCCACAGGTTCTCAAGGATGCCAGCACCTCCCACGGGACACTGACAGAAAGGATGGTTTATCCTGGACCAGGGAGAAACCAAGCCAAGGCTAGGAAGGACTTGGAAATGCATCTTGCAGTGAAGAGCTGCTTCACCTCTGCACCTTTACTGAGTTGCTGCACCTTTACTGAGGTGTTTTGCATAGAGGGAGCAGAGAGGTTTTGCTGCCTGCCCTAAGACAGGCCTGTCCCAGCCCATCACACTCATCCCAACCCATCTGTGGAACCCAAGCCCCACAGAGGTTGGAGGAGGTGCAGCCACAGAAGGGTTGAAGTGTGAGACACGCAGACCTCCAGCAAAGGAAATGTTGTCCCCTATCCCCAAGGACAGGCCCTCAGCTGCTCAGTGGGCTGGGACCCTGCTGGTCTGCCCCAAAACAGAACTGTAATTCCCACTGGCAGTGGTGGTTTTATTGCATTTATTGCCCTCAGTCTCACTCATAGCCTGACCAGCCAAAATTGAGCCCAGGAGCTGCTGGAGAGGTTGGTTTCATCCTTGGTGGTTCCGTGCAAAGGCTTCACTGAGCCATTTCATGTCCAGCACAAGGACTGCACCCATGCAGGGGCAGCCCCAGCCTATTCACATCACCACCATGAGATGCTGTGTCCAGCATGGTCCCAAATAAACCACAGGGTCACCAAACCAGTGCCAGTCCCTCTGTGTGCCTCCAAGCATCAGGCTGGCCAGGAGATCCAGGAAAATGGGATGGTGGCACCAGGGATGGTCATGGGGCAATGCTGCAGCCTGGGACATATGTGCTGTCCAGGATGTTCCTGTTGGCTGCCATCCAGAGATGGGCAGGTCCTGGTTGTCACTGCAGGTGCACAACCAGCCTGGCCAAAACTTTGATGCAACCTGTGGACTGCTCCCCATCACTGACAGGCACCAGGGTGAGGAGCCAACCCCAAAACCTGCCTGGCTGTGGGCTGTGGGAGCCCACAGGGGCACAGCCCCAGTGCTTTGCTCACAGCCTGCACGTACCAAGCTGGTGACTAAAGCCAGGATCAAAGCGCCCAAATGAAGGAGCACAGTTCACATCCACCCTTTCGTTCCAGGCTGCTTTTAATTAGTGCTGATCCTCCCACCCACGGCTCCCCGGAGCCCTGCCATCCCACAGGGTCCCAATCCCACCTGGCAGGTGGATGCTGGGTCCCAGCATGATGCCACAGCAGGAGAGATTTTTTGGCAGCTGGAAACCTGCCTGGCCAGGCAGCACGAGAGCTGTCAGAACAGATGAGCTATGAACTCCAGAGCTCCCTTCCTAACGCTGCTCCTTCCCAAATTACACCAGGAAAACACCACTTGGCAGTCACACACAATGCAATCCCGCAGGCTCAAGAACTCATTGGATTTTTAACCTTTCTGCTTAAGAAAAGCGAAAACTGGCAGCAGAAATGGACAAGTTTTTCCTCCTGCCAGGCTGCCGAGCAAGCGCCTGCTGTGGGATGGTGATTTCCTACTGCCCACACATGGCTCAGCTTCTCAGAGGGAGACATCTACATTACCCTGACATCTACATCACCCTGACACAAAACATGGAAAAGTATTTTCAGGGAAAGCAGGTGACCTTCATGTCACCCACAAGGACCTGGGATCACAGCAGGGTCAGCAACTTATGTCTGTAAGCACAGACATCACCCGGGCCCTCACACGGGAAAAGGTGACAGTGCTCTGGATTCTGGTACAGAATCCTCAGGCAGCAGAGGGGATGTGCCAGCAGCATCTATGTGACACAGGGATGAGGAGAGGATATGCCACCAGCACCCCTGTGACACAGAGATGAGGAAGGGACGTGCCACCAGCACCCCTGTGACACAGAGGCGACTGGCGGCCGGCTGGGCAGCTGCTATAATTAGAGGTAAAAGGCAGATCAATACCCACTGAACAGTTCTGCTCTCACTGAAGCACCACTACAAGAAACCACACCGGGATAAAGCTCCTTTAGGATAATTTTTAGCAGTTGCTGGAAACAAGGTCAGTTCTGGGCAGTGAATGTGACCATCAGCCAGTGAGCCTGGGGTCGGAGAGCTAAAAGCTCTAACAGAGAGCAACCACCTCTTTGCCCTGTCCATGTCTCCGCTCACAGCATCCCTGTGACTGCGCAAATTTCCAGGGCACAAGTCCCAGCGAAAAGCCCAATATGCCCCGGAAGAGCGGAGGGAGGAGGGCCCCGCTCCTGCCCGGCCGGCTCGGGCAGCCCCCGGGCACACGGGGCAGCGCTGCCGCCGCGATCGTTTATCAGCGGTGCCCAGTGGGACGAGTGAAGGAGACGCGTCCAGAGGGAACCGGAATTGCCGGTTTTCTCGTGTTGCTCCCCAAACCCAGCAAGCTCCGCTTTCTACCCAGCACCGTGACCCTGCGAGGCCTGAAATTTCCACCTGCCTTCGCTGGCGCTCTCCGGAGCCAAACCAGCCCAGGGGCTAAGGAAGGAACCGCAAAGCAAAGGGGCAAAGGGAAAAATATCTCAGATGAATACACAGCCTTCAAAAGCAGAGGAGTCAGAAGAGGCATGCACTGTCATTTCTGCTGGGGTAGCAGCGAGCCCGTCACTGTCCATCCCTCTGCCCATCCCTGCCCACGCTGAGTACTTCATTTCCCACCAGCCATATGCCAGCCCCATCAGTACCCAACCACTGCCCACCCTTGGGGGCCACAGGACTACGGACACCCCGGCCAAGCCGGACACGACGGGGCACAAACACCTTTGGGCTTTGTTTCCACTCTGCCACCCTCCGTGGGTCCAAACACCCCGATCCCAGCAGGGTGACCCCGCGGGTGACGCGGAGCAGCGGGGCAGGGGTGAATCAGCCCCGGTGCGAAACATTCCCCGGTGTCGTAGGGGCCCGGCAGGGATGCGGAGATGCCCGTTCCCGGGGCAGGGGGCGCAGGGCTGCCGCGGAGCCCCCGGGCTCGGCCGCGCTCCCGCCGACACCGTAAAACTTTCCCCTGTGCGCTGCCGGCCGTGTTCACCTGCGAGAAGGCCCGGGAGGTGCGGAGGGGGCGCAGCGCCGGCGCGGGGCCCGGCTGCCCGCGGGGGCGGCATTGCACGGCGGGGCCGCGGCCGCGGGGACGGGCG
>VWZS01010064.1:1071194-1094807 GCA_013397075.1 Rhabdornis inornatus | reverse complement strand
CCGGCACACTCTTGATGCTGTTCATGGTGGGAGCTCCCCGCTCCGGTGCCCGCGTTCCGGTACACGCGTGCCGGTTATCCGCGCTCGGGGCTCCGCGCTCCGGGCAGGAGCGACCGGCGCCGCCCGCCCCCCGCCCCTCACGGCGCGCAGTGCGCCGCGCGCCGCCGCGCCCCTGGCGGCCGCGCTGGGAACTGCAGCGCCGCTCCCCCCGCGGGCAGGTGAGACCGCGCAGCGCCGGAGGGGACACGGCGAGGGGACACGGGGAGGGGACACAGAGCGCGGGACACGTCCCTTAGCGGCCCCCGCGGGGCACCAGGCACCGAGGTGATTCCCCAGGTCAGGAAACACAAGGAACGGCGGTCACTGCCCGCACGATCGTCCCTTATCAGCGCTCATCTTCACCCCTCTCCCACTGCACCTGCACACAAACACACGTGCAGCTCGTTCTGAGCCCCGGAGCTCCCGACACCAATTCCCCTTACCAAAGTCAATGACCGGAGCTCGCATCCACCCTGCGGAAAGGCTGCGGCTGAACAGAAGCTTTGTTGTCTTTATATAATAATTCAGTCCAAGCATACAATAGCGAAGGGCTCCCTGGAGTATTTGAGCTACTTCCAGAAATAAGGCACCGAGTTTGAAGCTTTTCCATTCGAGCATCAGAGTGTGGTCAATAATGCAGTTGGGTTTTAAGTCGCTTAGTGCTGAATAAATTAACACAGTTATTCCCCTTCTTCCCATTCCACAAATCCAGGACAGCCCGACACAAAATCCTAAGGCTCTGCAGATCTTCGACTGAGATCCTCAATCGAGCTCAATCCTCAATTGAACTCAGTTTTCTATATTGATTTTAAAGTCATCATTTTAAACTCACAAGGGGTTTAAACTCAGTGAGTTCATCCAATAACCTCAAATATATTTAAACACACCTGTTTCTTGGAAGTTGCACCAATGTCTCTGCGTAGCTGCTGGACAGCTTCAGGGTGAGCATCATGGCATTGTTACCACTGGCTTTTTAGGGGGAATTCTTGTCATACCCAGAGCAGGAGCTTGTAAGGATGGAGCCTGAGAAGGTTCTGTGCAGGTAGAGGAATAAATGCACTGTAAAGACTTGAGGAAACTTGGAAAGAGCTGGAGCAGCTGAGCTTCCCTCTGTGGGTAATGCTGGCAAGCAGGCAGAGAAAGAGTCTGGAGAACAGCAGCTCTCATCAGAACTGGCCACCTAATTCTGGGACCATTAATACCTGCAGGAAAGGCTGTCACTGGAGTAATTAAAGAGAAAGCAGAAAATGAAATGAAAGAGTTAACAAGGGGAATCCACTGAGTGTTGGTTGTGTTCCTCTGCAATAATTGGTGGCAGTGGATGGAGCAGAAACTCCCACCCTTGGCTGCCCCCGAGCAGGAAAAATGCTGGCACAGGGCTGTGGGAGGGGCACTGGTATCCCAAAGTGCTCCCAACCTACACAGGACTGGGCAGCCCACTCCTGTCTGTACTGAGAAGTGTCAGAAATCAAGTGCTAAATGTGTTAAATGGGCAAGAGAGACACAGCAAAGTATCACCTTTATTAGCTTATTTGATCTCTTAGTTAAAAAATAAGTTCAAATTGTGTAAACAGGACATCTTGCCCCATCAGCAAAGATAAATCCAGTTTAAATGCTAAAAAAAGGTCACATCATACTTGGCTACCTTTACAGTGCAAACACACCTGATCCCATAAACTTGTGTTGGAAGAACCAGCTCCTGAGTGTGCAAAGTTGTTCTGCCCATCTTGTGGGTGACAGCTCTCCCATTTCAGCAACATCGGAGGCAGTTCCTGCTTAGAACACTAATTGGGAACTTCCTATAAACATTATTCATCTCTCTCTACAAGGCAAGAAATCCAGAACAAAAACAATATGCTAAAAAAAAAAGGAGAACGCTTGGCTGTGTCATACTCTATAAATATTTCTGAGCCACCATAAAAAAGTAAAAAGAAAAATCGTTCCTATGCTGTAACAATTACACACTTCAGATCCCTAAAAAACAAGTTAGTGTTTAACCTGAGCTCTCAGCTATAAAAACAGCTTTGTTAATCTTGGCATAATTCTGTGTTTTATTTCAAGATAAAATACATTCCTGCAGAGTCACATCTTCTTGCCACTTGTGAGTCTTTCAAACATTCAAGAGGACCACAGAAAAAAATGAGGTAACTTTCCACTGTAGCTGCCGGGTCGATGGTCTTTGGTCCTCACAATTACCTCTCTGATGGAAACAACTTCTTCCTCTGCAGAAAATAAAAAAGATTTTTATTAAAAAGCATTTTCTCTGAAATATCTGAAGCAACCACACTTCTGTGAATTTATTACACACATTTTCACACTGCAAACAGAGTAAGAACACAGAGTAAAAATATAAAGAGAAGGTAAACAAAGTACTTCACAGAAAGGCAACAGTCCCAGGGCCACCACTGGGGTATTGGGAAATAAAACCTTTCCAGTAGGCTTTGAGGAAAGGAATGATATTTGTGCCCCAGGCCAGCCACTGAGTCACCATTTATGAGCAGTGGCACATGCTGCTGTGTCCAAAACTGAATATAGCCTTGTACTCACTGCTTTCCTCCTGAGTTCTTCAGCTCCCCTCCACCTAACCTCTCTCTAGAGGCAAAACAACTGACTGATGAGAATGGCTAAATCATTGGCAGCTAGGGAGGAAATTGCCCTAACGTTTGTCAGTGCACCTACCCTCAAATGAGTTTCAAAGCAATTTAAAACCAAACAAACACAACCAAAATCAATCACTACTGTATACGAAACTGCACAAATGTTTAGTTATTTCTGGATCTGCTCTGCTTCAGATCTAACTGATCACAGTGATTCAGTGCCTTTTAACATAGAAAGAAAATGAGAACTATGCATTAGCCAGTGACTTGGAGAGCCACTCACTTTTGTCATGGATCTACAGTGGATTGTGGTGTTTGTTCCACTGGCTCTTTCTCACTTGAGGCAGATGTGATTATTTCTGTAGGCTCAGCATGCTCTCCCCACTCTGCTGCCTCAGCAGGGGGCTCAGCACTTTTGGGGATTTGCTCCTGAAGCTCTGTAACATCAGTGGTTTCAGGATGCAAGTCACAGTGCTGGCTTCAACCTGTAAAACCTCCAGCTGCATTTACCTCAGGGCTCTTTTTAGGAAAAGAAGAGCTCTCTCTGTGCACAGGAACATTACAGCAGAGGAAGGTTTGGCATTCCAGCTACTCAGCATCCATCTCCTCCAAGTACCCCATCAGCTGCACTCTGGGCTCTGAGAGAAGACTCAGTGTCTCCAGGCTTAATGCAGCACCAGCAGAGCATGAGGGTGCTGCAAACCAGCCTGACTCCCCAGGGCACAGAGGGTTTGTCTCCACAGGGCACAAACAGCTCAGGGACTACAGCTGGAATATCTAAGAGAGAACTGAGCACCAGCTCCCCACTGGATCAAGGCTGATCCACACAGGAAACCTGGTGTCACACAGTGTCACAGCCCAGCTGGCTGTGGGGTAACCTCCCTTTGCAGGCACAAGCTTGGGCTGTGTCAGCACTGGAAGATTTCTTTTTTTTTTGCCAGGTTTTCTCCTCATTGTTGCTGGTTCTTATTCAGCTTCGTGTGGTGTTCAGGATTTTAGCCATATCTGGTTACTCTTTTGTCCTCAGAACCAGACAAGGTGGTGCCTATTGCAGGCATCCAATCCACAATAGGAGAACAAATAATCAGAGAGTGAGAAATTTCCTGATTCAAAAAAGAAAAAAACAATCTGCTGTGGGCAAGGCTGCTTTGGATATTCTGAAACAGCTCTATTCAATATATTCTACTTTTGGGGCTCTGAGCCCAGGAACAGTATCCTAAAACAGCCCTTGGCCTTGGCACTGGGAAAAACTTCCCAATCTCTCATTCAACAATGTTCACATCCTTGATCCTGTTATCTGTAAAACACAGAAGGGTTTTAACTACAATAAGGAGAGTGTAGATACTGGGGAATGAAGCTGTGAGATCTGACTGCCCCAAGGATGAGGAACATGCCTGAGAAAAGTTTAATTATTTGACTAAAGGAACTACTTGCTGACTTAGTAGCTGTCTGCTGTTACAGTACTCACAAGAGTTTTATTGGAAACGCGCTTAGAATCCTGTGCCAGGCCCATCTCCAAAATCCATAAAGCATAGTAATATTGCAGGTGCATTTATAAAGAGGGAAGCAAACAAAAAAAGATCAAGCTGAAAACACCTTTATGCTCAGGGAACATCACAGAGAAAAAAAGGAAGCTTAGCATCTCTTTTCGCCTGCAGCAGATAACTGGCTTCTGTGAAGAGTTCCTGCAAGTTCTGTTGCTTCTATTGTAATGTAAAAACACTACATGGAAATCAAAGGACTCAGAGAATAAAATTTCCAGAGCTGCCAGGTTCAAGCTGGTGAGCAGCAGGGGTACACTTCTTAATTTCCCCTTCTCCTCCCCCCCCAGCAGGGTACAGAATCCAACATGTACCAATTCCCTCTCATTAAATTCTAAAGTCTGAATCTCATATTTATTATGTTCTAAAGCTCAGTTTAGAACAGCCCCAGGTAAGCCTGGATTTAAGCAGAGGTTAGCTGGCCTGCATAGATTAACTCAAACATGCTTGACGAGTTTTTGCCCAGAACTGCTCTGAAAGTAGATCAAAGCTCCACAGATGTGGCTCAGGATCTGCTCCCGCCACTACACACGAGTTTGCTTCATTTTCTATCCACTAAAGCACCCGTGCTGAAGGAGAAGCCAATTTCCAAGCTCAAAAATGCAGCATCAGATTCTAAAGCAGAGTCATGGGCAGCCAGAGTAGCTGAGCTGTGATGTGCCAAGCAGTGAGCAGGAGCCAGACAGCTGATGGGGCTGGGTAAGAGCCACAAGCAAGCACTGTGTGCAGGGAGCTTTTCAGGAATCCTCCTACTCAGGAGCCTTTGCAAAAGACTAAACTGCTGCTGTCTTTGCCACTGAATGAAATCCTGCAGAGGAACTTCTGAACAAAATATCCTTTCAGTTTATGCAAACGCTGGCACACAACCCTTACACTCAGGCCCAGCACAGCAAAGGGTTTATGGTTCTGAATGTTATAAAAATGGCTTTGTCTGCTCCTTACAGCAACGTTGTTGTGGTTAAGTTCATCTAAGGCTAAAAGGAGTGCAACTTTTTAGAGTGAGGTGATATGTGAGGATGAAGATGAGGGTTCAGCACTGCTCTGACACCAGAAGCCTAAACACTCCCTTTGGGATATACAGCAGCACAAATGGCTCATTTCTAGGGACAAAAGGTACAATGTCCTTGTCAAACAAGGTAGAAATTCTTATGGGTATTTATCCACCAAACAAGTGACCCTTTCTCTGATTACATCTACTGCCCAAATACTCAACAGGAACTTTATCAGCACTTGTACTCATAAAATAAACTGCCATGACAGCTACATACAGGTTCTCTTCTTTGACCACCAAATATATTGTCTGACCCTGCAATGAAGGAGCTAGAACTACTAACCCACAAGAACTCTGCATTTATTTAAACCAAGCTTCTGGTTTAAATTCACACCCAAAGTATCCTATATACCACCTATTCCCTATACTGCCCACCTTTCCATGAATATAATAATAAACCAATTCTGACTGTGAGTCTCTGGGACAGCAGAGCAGAGAATGTGTGCTGAGCCTGACAAATCATCTCATTGGCTTCAAGTGAGAAAAAAACAGTGTTAACTTTTTTCTAGACCTCCTACAGCTTGCCCCAAAATGACTTCTGCCTTCCATCTGCTCAGACACAAGCAGGAGTCAAATCCTGTCATGACCTTGAGCAGCCAAACAGAATCCTATAAAAAATTCAAGCACTAAGGCATGCAGGAGTTGTCTCTTCATAACCAATATCCCCCTCATGCTTTGCTAATGCAGTGCAAGCCAAGCATAAGAGCAAGGATGTTCCCAATCAGTATTCCTGAGCACCTCACCCTTGCCCTGGGAGAGCAATCTGTACCTTATTCATGTTGGTGTTGGGAATGGAGAGAGGGCTTGTATGGAGGAGGCTGAGCTCCAGATCAGCCAGCATCTGTCGGGACTGGGCCAACGAGCGCTCCAGCTTCCAGAACAGGGAACTGGTGTCCTGCAGGACACAGAGAGGGAGCCAAAGTCATGGAAGGATCTTTTTTTTTTTTTTTTGGAAGATTTCAAAGAATTATAATGCACCAAGAATCAGCATTTTGATTTCAAAATGTTTCTGTTCAAAATACTGCAAAGGAACAGACTCTGTCTAACTGCTGGTGTTTCTATAAACACAGAGCTCTTTCCTAGTGGCATTTTAAACAGATTTCCACATGCAGGTACATGGAACACTCACAAGAGAGGTAATTCAAGGATAACGGAGAGAATAAAGACATGAGAAAGAGGGAAGACCAAACAGAGCAGGAAAGAAACAAGGTCCAACAGCTTCTGATAACTGCATCCACATGTGCTCAGATATTTAGTGGAATTACCAATTAGACAGCATTTTCCTGAAGCTTTTCTTTCCAAAACCTTATTAATTTTTTAAAAACTCATTTATACTTATGCTGTCCAAGACATATTGAGGCAACAATGAGTTATTTTAAAAATAATATGTTATCACTTTTGCCATAAGGCTGCTGTCTCATCATTTGAGTCCCCAGTTCTTCCATGCCAGGAGACATTTGCTTTCCTACCATCAGTCATCATTCCCCATAATTCCCCTTAAAATCAGTCAAGAACATTGTGCAATAAGATACTGACTGTGTTCATGAAGTATCTCTTTGTTGGTTTAGTCACTGCTAGGTCACTGATGTCCAGAGGGGAATCTTCACCAGAGAATTTCCCAGAACTTTGAGTCGTGTTGGTCTTCTGAGTGGATGCTGAGAGAGAAGCCAAGTGGAGGGAATTCATATCCATGTTTCCTTCACTGCTAAAAAAAAAATTAAGACATTGGCAGAAACTGCATCACAATCCTTTTTAAACTTCCAAGGGAAAATCGTGGCACAACATAAATAACTGTGGGCCCTGAGCCAAGGAAACCAAGAAGCTTGGGAGATTACCCTGTTCCTCAGAACATTCCCATGTTTAACAGCTTCCCTAGATCAGTTTCATCCTCTGAGGACGAGGGTTTGACATTCAACCAGTCTCAACCAGCTCCACGACCATGAGCTTGTTTGTGTATTTAACCTTGCAAAGAGCACACGAAAGGCAATACTTTGTTCTTCCCAATTCTCTGCTACTTGCTCCTCTCTCACACTCAAATCCCCTTCTGGTTCTAATCAACCATTAGGCAAATTAATATTTGTAGGTGTATCTTTCAAGGGAATTTCACAGTGTTTTACAGTCATCATCTCACTTCAGAGGTCACAGGAGAGCTTTCCCAAAAAGGCTTGGGTTTATTTATTTTTAAATACAGGAGCAAACCACATTCATCAACTTCTCAACACAACAGAAACGGAGTGCTAGCCCTGCCTGGACTGACAAATAACAAAAAAAGATGTGTATTTTAAAGAAAATACCACCTTTGAATTGATGACATTTCATTAGATATTCTTTAGATAGCTATTTCAGTGTAACAATGCATTCCATACCTAGCAAGACTGTTAAAAATAAGTATTTTTAACTGACATTCAATCTAGGAAAAAGCCCCCATGAGAGCTGCCAACTCATGAGTGTCTGCTGTGTCCTATTTCACTTCTCCCATAAAACACTGGGATAAAACAGGCTCTCTTTTAAGAGAGAAAAGCCCATGTCTGTGTTTCTGACAAGGAAAGGTTTTGTGGAGACACGAGGGAACAAGCAGCCTGGAACAGGGATGTGAGACGAGATGAGAAGGTCCTGTCCTGGAAAACACACAAGCTGAAAAGGAAGGGGACACAGGTTTGATTTTGAGGCAGGGAAATGGCTCAGGAATGGCTGGCTTAGTCCCAGCCTGAGCAGACTCAACAAATATCTGCTGATGCTCCATCTGTAAAATGAGAATTGAGATAAAAACCCAAAGGCAGCAAATGTTGGCCCAACATAAATGAAGTCACCAAGTCAGAGCACACAGAAATGATTCCTGCACTCTGGGATTTCACAATCCCCTCTGCCATTGGGGAAGGTATTTGACTGTTAACAGCCTCCTTGTTGGCTGTTCCAGAACTCAGGAACTAATGGCAAAAATATTTGCTGGGCTGACAGGGAGGTGCCAGCACCCTTCCCTAAACACAAACTACATCATCAGCACTCTGAAAGCAGCAATGGAAAACTGGAGGATCCAGATTCAAGTCCCAGGAGGAATGTTGTGTTTGGTCTCTGCCATTAATCCCTTCACAGAAGCAATGCTCCTGCCTTCCTCCCATTTACGGGCGAGGATTTATTGCCTGGCAAATCCGAGCCAGCAGAGGCTGGAGAGCAGACAGGCAGGGATTTGCACTGAGTCAATCCATCTCCAATTAGCAGGGCCCCAGGACCAAACGTGGGCATCAAGAAAACTGGAGAGTTCAGCAGCAAATCCCCAATGGGTAGCACAGCCCCTCCTAACTGGAGGAGATCTGTTCTAGCTGCACTGCCCAGTTTGAATTTGTTCCTTTTCCCTTAAAATTCACTCAAGGACAAGACAAATAGGGCAAGACAAAAAGCGAAAGCAGCTTTCATGATCCAGCCTCAAAAGGGATTTGGAGGAATGGCAGTGTGTCATTGGTGCTGCTGGGGGAGTTGATAAGAAAGGTCAGGGTAGGCAGAAGGGGAGTGGAGTCTTTTCAATGATTTATAGGCAGTGGAAACTAGAGAGAGCCCACACGGCATGTGAAGCTCAGCTAAGGCACATGGGAATGTGCCAGGCCAGCATTCTTTTTCAGTAGCTGCCTATTCGCCTTGTTTCTGAACAGGTCTGTCTCACTGCAGCAACAATTTCTACAATATTTCTGTTTCAAAAGCCACACAGAATGAAAGCATCCATACATCAGATCTTTCCATTCCATAAGATTAATCTGTTTGGATGCTGGGCAGGCTTGCTGGCAAACACTGTGAGCAGGTTTAAACAGCTGTTCATTTACTGTGCTTGTCAAACCACCAGCTGGAAGGCTCCTCTCCTCTGGCTAAAGAGCAGCTATGAAATCGCTGTGAAACTTCAGAAGTCCTTCTAAAATACAGCTGGTAAATCAATTTTTTGAAGTGAAATAGAGGAACCAACAGAACAAATCCACAACAAGTCCCAGCTCTGAATGCCTTTGCTTATGCAGGCACAAAGCCACTTCCGTAAATGCAGAGCAGGTTTTTATCTCGGAGACATTCCAACATCACTGAGGCACCTGAGTCTTCTTCTGACACTTCTCAGCATTAGAAACCTCATCCCGCTCATCCCCAACCACATGTCCTTTTCCTCCCACAGCACAAACAGAAGGACAGAGTCCCATGAACTGGAAAGTGGGCAGATTGCTGTCCTTTAAATCTTGCCATTTCATTTCTTGCCCTGACAGAGGCAGCAGCCTGTGCTCAGAGCTGTGTCCTACATTCTTGCCCAGCCAAGGTCTGATTTCTCAATAGAAATAACACAGTCACTAAAGCATCACATAAAACCTGGATCTGTTTCTTGCCTCACAGAAACATCACTGTACAAATCCAGCCCTGGTCAGTACATATTTGACCCGTATGAGTTACAAGCAACACCTGGGATTTCAAAAAATTGTAAGATTTTCTCAATTAGTTTATTTGGCTAAGTTATATGGTACTGCAGCTTCTCCTGCCCACACAGCTCTTGGGGATAAGAGAGGAGAAAAAACAAATGCATAAAAATAGAATCGTGATACTTTTAAGAGCTATTTTTATTTTAAATTTGTTACTTTTTGGGTTGATAGACTAAATTTAAAACAGCAGTTACTTTAAACATAGCTTGAGATAATACTGAGAGCTTATACACCTAAGTTTCTACATACATCTATCTTATGTTTATTTCTTAAAGGCAGCAAACTCATAACCTTTTTGAGCAGGTACATTTCATCTCTTGTGCAGTCTGGAAGCAGTTGTGATCTTTTCCACGGCAGGTATTTCCATCTCTCTTCTTGGGTTTGAAAATCTCCAGCCATTCCAGATCTGACAGTGGCTTCCACTGTTCTTTATTTATGATGAAGTTATTAATACCAGCATCAGATTCAGACTTGCAAGACACAGGAGACTCTCTGCTTTTTTGGGCAGACTCAATGTCAGATCTCTCTTCATTATCAGTTTTGTCAGATGTGATGTTGTTCTGGATCAAAGTGCTTTGCAAATCTACACGAGATTTGATGTTAAGCCAATGATCATATGAAGGCAAAGACACGTCAAAGGATTTTTGGTCTCTGCTTTTCACTCCATTCTCTCCAATTTCCCTGTTTCTCAATGGCCTTGTGTTTGCCTCACAACATTTTTCACTGTCTAGCTCATCAAAGCTTGATGCAACATCCTGCTTTTCTCCTTCTTCCGCAGGGACGGCCAAGCCTGTCTCAGTTTTTTGACACTGGTTTAAGAACGCTGAGGTAGTTTCCTCCAAGTCTGAAGCATTCAGTAATTGTCTATTATCTACTTCACACATCTCAGGGGTGGGTTTTACCCTACTTGCTGGAACTGGTGCAGTTCCACACTCCTCGCACATCCTGTGGCTGCCCTCAGTCCTACCCTCGTTTGTCTTGCTGGGGATTTCAGAGGCAGAGAATGTGGCCCCTGTGCTACAACGGCACGACAAAAACAAGTCAGAAACACTGCAGGTAAAGAGCATCCCCAAGTGCACTCCTAAAGCTCTACAGAACACAGGCTGCTGCTGCCACGGTTCTGTAGCAGCTCACACACCACCAGGCAGCTGCATCCTGCCAAAACCCCACAGAAAATCTGCCCAGATTTGGCTGTTACTTCTCAAAATCGATCTGAGAGTTCCCTCATGTTTTATATAGTATGGTGATTCTGTCTGAACCTCCAGGGTGTGCACCAATTCTCTATGTTTACTTCCTAAAATAAACTTTGCTTTTTAAACCAAAGTAGTAGGGAGCCAGATTAACACCTCTACCACCAGACTAGTTCACTTTCTAAAAAAATCATGAGCTGTCTGGCCTGCTACAACAGTTGGTCTGTGACTGATGTTCATGGTCTCTCCTGACCAAATAAAACACAAGGTACCCAACAGCTTCACTGGATGTTTGTGGTCAAGTCCAGCAAAGCCATCCTGACCCAGCACACGCCCCTGTTAGGATGTTATTTGAGGCTGAATAGTGAAATCTCTCTGTGAGGACAACCCATTTTAGAAAAAAAAAAATTAAAACTGTCTTTACCTCCTTTCACTTGCTGCCTTTTCATGCTTCTGCATGGAGTCCTGAGAGCTTTCCAAGTTGACATGAAGGAAGTGTAAGTCCCGCTGCTGTTTTACACAGACCTGTTACAGGCAGTGAGGGGTATTAGTGAATGTCTGGGTGCAGGAATATCATCAGCAGGTAGTACCACAGTACTTGTCTTCAAAAAACATCCTCAAAATGCTTTTATAAACCAATGCCTGTAGTCAAACTACTGACAAAGACTTCCAAATTTAAGAGGACATCTCTGCATGTATTTAGGAAAATAACATTTTGCAATAAAAAACAGGATTTCTATTAGAAGATTAGAATATTCTTCTAAAATGGAACCACACTGAACAATAAATAAAATACCATTACTGTTACCTGATATTTAATATATTTTATTACACTGTTCACAGCTACAGAATTACAGGTCATGACGATCATGCGATTTGGTTTTCACTGCAGGAGATTTTTTTGCAAAGCTAATGGAGAAGGTAACTATCCATTTATTATTTGCAATTAAAAACACGGAACATGCATTGAGAACCTCAGCTGAGAGCAGGTGAATACACAGGGTTTAAGTTGTGAAAAACAGATCTGCCAGGACACTGTGCCCCTTATTCTGCTGGGTTCACCTTGGGCAGGTGTGCAATCCCAATGTTGCTGCCCCTTCACGTGGCTTCCCAAGCCTGGGACCACCATGGGCTTTTCAGCTTAACCCCAAATGAAATAAATCAACATTCTACAGGGATCCCAGCAAGGCACAAACAGATTTTTTTTTTTCTTAATCAATAATATCTAGATGTAACTTTTTTACACTGTTCCACACAGGTCTGATGTTACTGAAAAATGCTCCTCTAACCTCTAACCTAACAATCAGGGCTGTACCTGTCGCAAACTGGACAATTCTTTTTCAATCCGCATTTGCTTAGACTTGGTAAACTGATAAAGCTGATCCTTTCTCTGTGCTTCCTCCACTGTTTCAAAAGATAATAATTATTTTTTATTACTTCAGGTGAATAGAAACAAAGCAAATGCATTGCTAATGATGTGTCTGTAGCAGTAGAAGGCGGTACAAAACAAAATAAAAGCACTTTCTTAAGATCAACAGGGCCTGTTTCTCCTACAGATAAAAAGAGCACAAAAACCACAAGAAAACAAAAAAATCAAGTCTTTTCCTTGGACTCTTCCTCAGCACCTGGCTTCATTTCACTGTGCTTCACTGACTGATTTATTTAATGTTTTCAGAAAGGAAAAGAGAAAGGGGAAAAGGAAAAAGGGAAAAGGGGAAAAAGGAAAGCATAAAGGAAGTTCTGATAATTAATTCTAATTCATGCATGTAGAGGGAAGTGCAGTGAAACAATTCCCAATTCTATTGGTTTTAAAATAATGAGACATGGGATCAATATCTTATGTCAAAGGTAATAGCAGACTAAAAATGATAGGCAAGGAAATTATCTCACAGCAGAGGACACCTTTGGCCACCTAATCTTTCAAGGTTTCTGTGGTTGTTCCCAAGAATATTGCAGTGACCTTTCCTATCCACTGCAGCACAAGATGTTCTTCCACTCAAAACCAAAGGTATCATGGAGAGCAAGATGCAGTTTTCTAAGGCCTGCATATTAAACCAGCCTAAACCAAACCCATCACCTAAAGAAAGCAACAGAGAAGAGGAAGTGTCAACATTTTCAGCAGAGAATCCTCCAAGTCACTTACTCCTCCTCGTGTAATCACTTCGGTGAACTTTGTGCTTTCACAAGATTTTATAGTGTCCCTGCAGAAGCCCCAGATGTTGCTTCCATAGAAGAATGGCACACGAGGGATATACTTGTATTAAAGTGCAAGGAAGGCAGCTAACAAGCTGCCTCCTTCACAGATATCAGTGAATTGCTGCCCAGAAGTCTCTGAGCCACTGAAAGCCAAGTCATGAAAGGCCAACTGCCCACCCTCACCTGCCAGTATCAGCTCACTCCTCAAGCAGCCATTTTCGTGTTTCAGGTGACTGATTTCTTCCTGGTGCTTGCTGCTTTCTTTCATCTTTTCAGAGAGAACATCTGTAGAACAAAATGTAGCACTTCCCAGAGTGAAAAGGAATCATGCTGGCCTACACTAAATTAGGTGCCCAGCAGAAACATTTACCTTTCATCTTATTTATTTGAAACACGACGTCGTTCAGTGTCAGCTTCAGGTCCTGCTGTTCTCTGTTGCGACTGAATTCCTCAAGCTTTGCAGCACGTAATGCATTCTCCAGTGTTTTAAATTTAGATGTAACCTCAGTAATCTGATCAGTTGTTTCAATTAAAGCCTTGTCCTGAAATAGGAAACACCATGAATTCTTACTTTTTACATCATGGATGAGTTTTGACAAAATAACAGTACATTTTTCTGTAGTGGTTAAAGTGAACCACAGTTTTCCTCCTGAGTTTTTGAGGAAAAAACCTGCCAAATTAAATCTTGGCAAATAAACCAGCTGATTGTTGACCACTTTTCCCTTCTCAAACAAACCTAAGATTTAACCACTAGTGAGATCACCAGTGACAGAGCCTTGTGGCACAGTCACCAACAGCTGCATTGCAGTTTGACAAAATTTAGTGCCCATGAGCTGACAGATGTTACCTTCACCTGAAGCATCCTGAGAAGCTCCTGTTCCCTCGCTTGCAGCTGGCCTGTTTTAGCAGACAGTTCCAAAACTGAGCAGTGGAGACTCTGATTTTTCTCCTAGTGAACAGAAGAAAGTGTCAGCTATTACTTCAGCGATTCAAAGTCATTATTTTTTCCCAGTAAATGTGTCCACATTATTTAAACATCGTGAATGGACGTGGGATCCTGAGCAAACTGGAGAAAAGAGGACTGGAGTAAAAATTGTTCCCCAACTTGCTTGTGATCAAGGGTCTTAAACCCTGCATGTCACAGTTTTGGAATGTTACATTTCATCCCAGGCATCCTGTAAATGCATGGACTACAAAACCAGACCATTACTCAAACCCTACCTCCAGAGCCTGGCAGTGAACAGATGAATCTGTTACTTTCTGACTGAGCTCTTTAAACTTCTGTTGTGTGTTTTCAAGTGTTATCTTACTATCATTGTGCTGGGATTCTAATAACTTTAACTTTTTGGTCAGTGATTTTATAATTGCATTTCTCTCATTCAGCTCACCTGAAAAGGAAGGAGACAAAGTTTTATGTGAGAAAACAGCTCAGAAGCTGTCATGCAATTTCTCAAATCTCAGAAATAATTTAACGCCGAGTGTTAAAATCACACAATTCAGACCCGGATGCTTATGTTGCACACTCTGAAGCAGGATTCCCTGGCTACCCAGGTCAGATGGAACAGGAACTGCATGGTGAGGTCTGTACTGAGTCTGGTCAGAGCCACCAGCTGTTTTGCTGGGTGGTTTGTGTTTGTTCAGAGCTGTGCAGCAGAACCTCAGGTCACAGGGCTCTGTAACTCGCCAGCAGGCTGCAAATTTTTCTCTTCCCCCACATTTATTTAATCAGATTATTTTTTAAAGAATTCACAGAAGCAATTTACACATTCAGACAAGAAAGTGTTGTCTGATCATCACACCTCCTTCCAGATCAGATCGCTTCAGCACCAGTGTGGAAGTTTAGATCTCAGAGAAAGATAACAAAATTTAAGGCTGAAGGGTAGGAAATGCTTCCTAATACGATGCAAAAATTTACTGAGGGGTTGAAGCACCTGAACATACTTATAAGACCAAGATCTCATTCTTTTCTTCACAACACTTACTAGTTAATAAGCTGCATCGTTCTGCTAAACTCAGTATTTTTTGGCGATCATCTTCCCATGCCTGAATGTGTCTCTCATGCACTGCCACCATGTCATTGAGCTCCCTGTCACGATCTTTGAGTTCTGAAATTAAAAGCTTGAGTTCCTGTCTCTGCCTCCTAATGATGCTGTTCTTGCGATCGGGGCTAAATGCCTACAAAAGGTGAGACATGGAATGCATTGCAACACAAGGAAGTGACAAATTCTCTCATCATAAATTCGAGGGGTTTATTTTTAGCTGAGCTATGTTTATATTATAAATAGAGACCATTCCAAGAAGTTCCTTTTGCTCGTTGTACCCCTGTGGGCCTTGAGTGAAGCCCTTCGCAGAACAAGGTGGTACCACCTGTGGTCCATGACTCAAACCCTCAGCAGCACAACGAGTGCCCTCCTACCCAAAACAGAGCTGATTGTTAGCGGCAGTCTCGTGTTTTACCTGGGGCGAAGCAGAACGCAGCAGTGATGAACTCATAGGGGACTGGGAGCCAGAGCTCTGCCAGGCATTAGTGGAACCGGGAACGCTTCAAGGCTGTCACGCTCAGCATGGAGGCTCCCCCGTTACCCGCCGACCCTGAGGGAGCACACGCGGCGTTGAGGCGGACGGGCCGGGGGCGGCCCTGAGGCCTCCCGCAGGCCTGAGAGGGGGCCCTGAGGTACCTACCACCCCCGGGGAGCGGCCCCCGTTCCCGGGCAAGCCCGCAAGGCTCCCCCGCTGTCCCGCCCGGCCAGGACGGCTCTTCCTAAACCCAAGGGCTTCCCCTGCCCTCCGTGCCGTTACCCCCGTTACCCCCGGCCGCCCCCGACACACCGGCACCGCCCGGCCCCGCCCGCCGTTGGAGGAAGCTCCGCCCCCTCAGCGAAGGGGCCCGGGTTCGAGACCCGGGGCCTCCGGTTCGAGTCACTCGTACCGCGGGTTCGAATCCCGCGGCCGCCTCCCGCCGGGGCTCTGCTGGAGCTGCTAGAAAAATGTGGTAATTAATAATGTTGTTAATACGGACGAGTAAGAATCAGGCCGGAATGTTAAGGGTTGGAGGCAACTTCCCTATCCAGTGTTAAATAGAAGGGCTACAGAGATGCAGGCAGCTCTTGAGATTCCATCCACAAGGATGGAGTTCTCTCTCCAGATACACACATGGTTTATAAACAGAAATAACCGAAAAAAACAACTTCAAAGGAAGAGAACAGAGTGTCTGACACATCACCCCCTTGGCTTTCAGCTCACTTTCTGCAGTGACAGGAGCACGTCACTTCCAGGACTCTGCCACCAGGGAGCATTTACTGTTATTAAATGGAACAAAAAGCACCAAATCGATGCTCCAGGCTGTTTTTGGGAGTACAGTCAGCAGAGCTGGCACCCCACCCCACCTGCTAACATGTCCTGTGGAATAGTGCTCACTACTAATTTGTGTTTATTACTACCATTCTTGAATGATCAGCACCTTAAAAGCATAAAGCCATTACAACTGCCTCACCTGGAAGCCTAGCAGGGTTAGGAGATCTTTGAAATTATGAAAATAGGATAAATTTCTAAGTAATACTCACGTATTTCTCAGTGTTTTCATTTAATAAAATAAAGTGTTTATTGTTTCCACTTAATAAAATAATTCAGTTGGCAGGGATGTAAAATGATCACTTCAGCCCAGCTGTCTGGCCACTTCAGCATTCACCGTTCTTTCATTGCTAAAAAACCTTTAGAATACTTGTTCCATTCTGATTTCTAAAATTCTCTGCAGGTAAATGAGAGGTAAAAGTGTCTACATCAGCCATATGCCTTATTCAGTTAAGCTCAGCAGAAAGGACAGCAGATGAAAAACAAATTTTAATGCCTTAAATTCTTATTTTCCCATAAGATAGGTAGAGGAAAGTAGATGTAAAAAAACTCAGAAACTATTCAGTGAGGAACAGTAATTTTATTTAATCTACTTCATGCGTAAGCATGGTAGAACCCCAATTTAACTTTGGCAAATATCACAAAAAAAAACCCAAAACAAAAAAAACCCAAGCAGCCTATACAGAACAGTGAGAATGCCAAGGATACGGGTTCTCCACAGTTTCACCGCAGAGCAAATGGATTTAGAAGCCTCACTTTTGCTATATTATTTATAACCATATAATTAAATAAAGGTAATCTTCCACTATCACTTCTTGACTTCTCCAAGGTCTTCAATGCTGTCATCATCCACCTAGGGAGAAAAAGCCAAAACACAGCAAACTGAGTATTTTCTTTTTACATGCCTCCTTCAATGTGCACCCCTGTGAATGTAGTGAAGTGTGGGAGAAGTGAACAGCACCATTCCAGATCCCCTGCTGCAAATCCTACATGAGTGACATGTGCTTACAGGACACAGCTGAACCTGCAGGGCTGGGAATAAAGACAGGCCTATGGAGTTAAACCATAAAGAATTCCACTTGGGAAATGCCAGGACAAGGGAGAGTCAGAGAAAGCCCTTGCAAGAACAGCACTCAGCCTTAAATTTCAGTCCAACCCACCCTAGCTGATCACTTCTGAAGCACAAATGTGTGGGGCTTGGGGCTTTTTTGTTTGTTTTAATTTTGCAATATTTTAAGAGGTGCTGAAAAATAGGATTGCAATGTAAGAATACTTAGACACTCACTGTTAAGAAATGGTCACAAAGAAGCCACAGATATTTGACAGCTGGATTTATTCTGACATGCCTCCCTTACTGTAGGGTGGGAATGCAACAACTGCTCTTTTATTTTTGTGCACCAATCTGTGCTGCCAAAGATGAAACCCTTTCCCAAAATCATTGGAAAGCCACAGGCTAGTGTGGAAAAGTGTATGTCTTCCTGATAGAAAGAAGAGTTTATTACCTCAGGCCACTTCTCCTGGATTACATCAATGATGTCATCTGTAAAGTCCCCCTGAATGATGATTTCATCTTCTCCTGTTACTGAGGCACCGCAGGAAAATTTCTGAGCAAAAAACCTTTGTGCTTCCTTAAGATCGATTTCTGCCAAAGGGAAAATGGACAATTTAAGTACAGTTGTTGCCATAAAAATATTTTCTCAAGATTAAAGCCAAAGTCTTGTTTTAACTTGAAAAAGTAGTGGCACTTTACAGTTGAAGCTTTGTTAGTGTTTCCATTGAAAGCCAAGTCTGTTGTTTACACCCAAAACATCTGACTCTACAGATCTACAAATGTTTCAAGGTAGAAATTGCTGAATGTCCTCTTCATGTTCTGTTGATGTGGGTCTGCACCCTGTTTCAAAAGATCTGTAGCCCTCTTTGTTTGAAAAATCACAGCAGTAAGTACCTTAATGATTTATCCCTGTGGGAAGTCAGTGTACCTTCGACACGCTTTAAAAGGCATCTTACTGCTGGAAGCAGATTCCCCACAGGAATACAGCCAGAAGAAATATCATGAGGTTAAAGGCAGGCACATCCAATAGCAGGAAAACCCAAACTCACCAAAGGTGGCAAGGCCACACACTCTCGTGACATATTTTTTCTTTGCTCTGGGAATTTTAGCTATCGTAACTTTCTGTGGTACAGTCTTCTTCTTCTGTTTTATCTGACCTCTCCCACCTTTAAAACAGAGCATAAGGTTACATGATTAATTAAATTATGTCAGAGTTCATCAAAGGAAAAAGCATATAAGGTCAGATTTTGTCCCTATAAACAAAGAAATTGTTACTTCCCCAACGCTGTTGGTAAACAAAAACGTATTTTGCATGTTGTCTCAGGTTTACTATTATTTAAGAAAGATCTCATGTCATTAAAGTCCAGTATTATGGGAAATAACAATATATACATGTCAAACGTGCATTCAAGCACAGGTTGCAAGCAGGCCCTCCCTACAATCAGCAAAAAAAGGGTTTTTCCCCACACTTTACCAATCACTGTGTTTGGTGTACATTTACATTGTTCTCTGGGCTGAATTTTTCTTTGATATTTTCCACAACTTTTAACATCCTCAGGGTTTGTGTCTGAGGCAAAGCAATGCTCATGCCCATTTTTTGAGGCCACAAGGTCTTGCTTTCCTCAGGCTGCTGGGTTAAACAGCAGATCAAGTTCTGCACACCTGTGCATGACCCCACAATGAAGCACACATGGACATGTGAGCCAGCAGCAAACCCCACACCTCTGACTGCAGCCCAATTCCACATCATTTAGCACCACCTTTCCCACTGCCTGCTTCCAGGCCAGCCTGTGGGAACACTCCCCATATCAAGCATTTCTGAGTTGGTGTAAAGCATGCAAGGGATACATTCCACTCATTAGGATTCTTCAAGCCAGATTAAGATCTCGGCTAACTTCGTGTACAGTCACCAAGTTATTCCAGGGTAACCAAAGTTTCATGTTTCTGAGCCTCCTCAGCATGAAAACCTAAAGAATTTATGACAAGTAAACCAACCCCTGCGGCTGTTTTTGTTTCTAACAAGCAGCACTTTCAGTTCTGTTTTATTATAAACTGGTGTCTGATAATTTTAAGACAGTAAATTTCTGCCTTAAATTTTCTTCAGTAAGTTTCTGCACTGTCTTATGAAGTTTGTGCTTGTTTTCCCTCACATTCTTATGGTCACTCTTACACCATCCAACTTAACATCATATTATAAGTTTTCATGAGACTTTAGATTCTAGGAGAAAATCACTAATAATTTTGAACACAATTAAATCACTAAACATTTTAAAATCACTACTCAGTAATCATTTTAAACACTATTATTTTAGAACCAAAAACCAGATTGAAAATTAATCATACCACCCCTTACAACAAATTAATGTTGAAATAAAGCATCCTGAAATCTCTGGGAATAGTATCCAAGTTACAGAACATGAATTACTGTTGTCACTAGATATTGCCTGCTGAGAAGGTAAATTAAACTGGTTACCAAGATACCAGAAATAAACCAAAAATATATGTGGCATAAAATATGAATCTTACTGGTATTAACTGTAATTTCTGGAGCACTACACACAAGTGACACTGCACAGGCAAATGCATATTAACAGCTCCAGCTCTCTGATTTATGGTGGAAAGTATGTTAATTAATTCAGCAGAAAGAGCTCCAATGATCAAAGATAAAAGTGTGTTTAAATTGTTCCACATAACTTTTTATCTTCCAAAGTTGGGTTTTCAAAATGTTTTTCATTAGTACTGCTGGGAAGAGACACAGCTGCTAACAGAGACACAGGTAATAGATTTAAAAGCATAAAACCAAATCCTGTTCCATGAATACAGAGAGGTGGGAAGGAACAAAGGCAAAAGCAGAGTCATGAGGCATTAACAGAGAGAAGAACCTTTGTTCCACTCTGCAAGCAGCCCATAAAGTGCTGCTCAACAGGGCAGAGCATTCTGGGAGAAATGCCAGCTGATTTCAGGTTGGGAGGAATTGCTCCCTGGCTGTGACAGCAGTGACAGGAACAATGGGGCACAGGATGCAGGTCACCTTTCCCTGCCTGTCCCTCCTGTCCAACATTTCCACTGGCACAGACCACAGGGAGGAAGATATTCTCTATGTTCTGTACAGAGCTAACCACCAAAATGCAAGGAATTCATGCCCTGGTCCAGACCAGCAGGTGAGAAAGGGATGCCCCAAACTGCTTTTAAATCAGTACCACAATCAACTATTTAGACCTTGCCTCTCTTTTGCTTCTTCTTCTCCTCTTCTTCTCCTCCTCCCACATTTCCTTGGCCTTCTCCAACCCCAGCTTCCTGTTTAGGTGAATTTTCTTAAATGCAGCAGAAAGGAGAGAGGGGAAATAAGAAAAAAATTAGTGGTCAGATACCCAAAGCCTTACAGGGACAGAAAGTAAGGTAAAGTGATATTTTCCTATATCAGTAAACTATGCTGAAGTGCAGCAGCCTTTTGACTGATGCATGTTACATCTTCATTATAGTATTTATGCAAATTAGACTCCAGAAAAGCCTCAGCTCAAATTTGCAGTGACAATTTCAATAAAGGTTTTTGCACAGAGAGACAGAAATTAATGATAATGTTAATATTGAAATTCCAAATGCAAACAAAAAAGTTCACCATTATTAATGACCTTTCCTCCAGCCATCCACTGCAGACTGGACAGACATAAAATCCAATAAACTAACTCAGGAAACAAGTGCATGGATGACTGTTTATGGCAGGAACCTTAAGAAAGCTCAAATGTTATTAATGAAACTACACAATGATTATGTAGTGTTTTCCGACATTATAAAACCTATTTCACAGCATCCAAAGCATTGACTTTCACATGATACAGCAGGAAAAGGAAAGAGATAAGAACTGGACAAGCTCAGATATTTCTAAATATGTCCAAGGACACATAGCAGTTGGAAAATAGAAAAGACTCTTACCTACTGTAAGTTTTGCAAATTCATCTGGAAAATTCTTTTCTAACCATTGTCTGCATTTAGTCACATCAGGCATGTATTCACAGTACTGGAGAAAAGCCATATGAATGTTGTTAGTGGAGGAATGACAAAATACATCACAAATACACCAAAATAAGGCATAATAGGAGAGAGGGAAATTTGGACAACATAAAATTAACTCACCTCTGTTGGCAACGAACAGACTGGAGAAAGAAGGGGGAAAAAAGAGCAGATTACAAAAGGGATTTTTTACTTTTTACCTTTTTACTTACAGCCTTAGTAATTAAATTCCAAATGGTGTTTTAAAGTCAGGGACGAGTTCTTACATAACTTCTGGTTATAACCACACACTGACTAAAAACATTTCTTTATTGTTGCCACTCCACATTTAAATTCCTCTCTCATTAGACCTGTGCTCACACGCTCTGCATTAGGATAAAACCATCACAGCAAGAGCTGCCAGTCACTGAGGGAAGGGGAGGAGATGCCCAAGGTTGGGAAAAGCTACAGAACAAAACACCACTTCTACCTGAGGGAAAAGACACACTGAACAAAGTACCAGGTGGTTTGGTCAGCTTTCCTTTCTCCCAGAGCTGCCAATGTCCCAAAGAGGGGACACCCAAACCAACAGTGCAGACTTTTACACACAACAGGGCTGTTTCCTACTGCTCTGCAACTGTATTCCAGCCTGAAGCAAAATTACATTCCTATCTAAAAACACACCTGTCAAGATTATTTACTTCCCTTTAAATTCCACCCACTACACAACTACACACAGAACGAGTAAAGAATACTTCTAAAACACAATATAGCGATTTAATGAATTCCATTTCTCGCTATCATACTAATGCTCAGAAAAGATTCCTTTTCTGTGCTAATGGCTTTAGTGGCTTCCTGCAGGAAGAGATCTGTGCTCCCACTCCTTTCACACCCAGGACTTGCCTCCACAGTAGAGGACCCGCAGGGGGTAATCGGCGTCGGACCTGGCACCGCTCCTGCCGTCCCCTCTGCAGTCAGGGACCACGGGCTCAGCCACATCTGTGGCCATGTCACAGGCCTGCAGGGCACAGGGTGAGAGAATCAGGACACAAAGTCTGGGTTTAAACCAGGCACATCCCTCCCAACTCAACAAGAATCCCAGAGGAAATAGGTGTGAGTGTCAAAACAGCGTGAGAGATCAGGGAGAAGAAAATGTGAGTCAAAAATAATGAAAATAAGGAGAAAACTGCTACAAAGGACACCAAACAGTATTGGAATTCCAGCACATAAGGGGAAAGAAGCTAAAGAGCCACAAAATGAAGAAAGACCTTTCAGACACCTGCACGGAATTACAGAACACACTGGGTTAAGGACAACATAAAGTATCATGTTAAATCAGTGGCACAAGAACAGTAAGGGCACTGGGGGCAGGTACCTCTCGCATACTAAAATAGGAAAGGGATCATTTAAATCAGCGCCTGAAGAGTCACAATCTGATCCAAAAACACTGGCAAAAAAAAAACACAGCATAAAAAAAGGAAAGCAAACTCAAGCCACTAATGGATTTAATGGTGGTTTACCCACACGTTTTCAAGCAAGGGACTTAGAAGACAGGAGTCAACAAGGAAAGAAGTTTGGAACACACAAGAAATCCCCCAGGACGATGGGAACAAACAGGATATGTGTGAGGGAGCTTCGGACGTTGTACAAGCTGGGCTGAGCAGTGAGGAATGCTGAGGGAAAATTCCAGAGGTGGTGGATTCAGGGTAGGGGTACAAGGCCAGGCGGTAGATGGGCACAGGGCGGGTGAGTATGCTGGGGTGCTCATGAACACCCCAAACAGGCGCGGGGGGGTGCTGGGTGGTCAGGGGCCAGAAGTGAGGGCGGGTCGGGAAAACACGGGGGAAACATGCGGGACACCAGACACGTCGGGATCACGGACCCGGTGGGACGGNGGGGGGGGGAGGGGGGGCAGCCGAGGAGATGCGGTTCAGGTACCTGAGGAGGGGAGGGCTCGCAGGGCGGGGCGGTGCCGGGACTGACGGCAAGGAGGGCGCCGGGAGAATGCTCGGTACAAGCACCGGAGGGATCGCTGCGAGGGGCGGCAGCGCCGCGGCTCCGGAGGAGAGGGAGCGGGCGGGTGTGGGAGCCGCCAGGCGGGGGCTGAGTGGAGCGGAGCGGGGGGGACCCGGGGGCGGTCGGTGTTACCGGAGGCCCCCCGG